>JACXGK010010743.1:0-17341 GCA_016801125.1 Novumbra hubbsi | reverse complement strand
ATATTGTGTTAAAACTGACCCCTTTAGAAGCTCTGGAAAATTGCAAGTTAATGTTTCTAAAGATTTGGGTTCGTATCCTGGTAATTTCTTATTTTTTTCGAAGTACAACTGGCGCCCAACCGTCTGTATTTGCTGGACCTAGGAAAGGGAGGGGAGACACAACGCCCAGGTGGGGAACCCCTCGAGCGTTTGTCCCGGCAACAACCTGTCGCCCCCATGGCAAAGGGGGGGCGAACACACACGCGTTTATAATATTAAAAACACACGCACATACACGCATACATTTTCAGGCGTCGGAATGTCGCAACCTAGGAAAGGGAGGGGAGACACAACGCCCAGGTGGGGACAACAAGTCATCCTTATCACCTATGACGCCAGGTCACCACGACGCCTGTTGGGAGGGGGAACCCCTCTAGCAAGTGTTTTTCAGGCGGCAAGATGTCGGGACCAAGGAAAGGGAGGGGGAACCCCTCTGGCAAGTGTTTTTCAGGCGGCAAGATGTCGGGACCAAGGAAAGGGAGGGGGAACCCCTCTGGCAAGTGTTTTTCAGGCGGCAAGATTTCGGTACCAAGGAAAGGGAGGGGTGAACACACACACACATTTATGATATTAAAAACACACACACATACACGCACGCACATGCACACACGCCCCCTTATGTCCCGCCCCCAAAACATAACCACTCAAACCGGAAGCAGGGTAATTAACCTGTCACTTTGATTGCTGCCGTATACTACTTCTCTCTCACACGATCGGAGCGTTTTCAGTTATCAAGTCAGGCACATTCTGCTTAGCCCCTACAACACTGCTTGCAGCTTTAATTCGAGTTATAATTTTATAATTGATTAAGTCGGAATCATTCGCCAAACAACTCCGAATAAGACTCCGACTTATTCAATTATCAAATTATGACTCAAATATTGTTTATTAGTATAGTAGTTCGTATAGTTTATGGCTTTATTGTAGGTTTTGATGTGCCAAGGATTGTCAAGAGGACCAAACAAATCCAAATGTGGCTACCTGTAAATGTGATTAATGGCAAATACACTTGAACTTAAAACTAGCCTTCATGGGCTACACAAGATCAATACCCCCTTGTTCTTACCCAGGGAACTGGCTAAATACAAATGTAGTCAGTCTGCTTGAGTTGAAAACTCAGCATTTGTTTAGGATTCATCTCTAACAGTCTGCAGTACTACAGTATTTGCCAGTTATCAAGGGATGTGATCAGAGATAATGGAGGCTGCAGTCCAATGGTACTATCTGGATGAGATGGATTTACTGCTCAATAGTTGATGCTACATATGATGTTCCCAGCCACTGTATGAATGCCTATCTATATATACCTGTTTGTTTTTCTGTATTAGTAAACTTCTCCACATTTCTATTTATTTTGGGATACACTGAGTGTATAAACCTATTGATGAGGAGGTTCACACAATGCGACACCAGCTGGTCTTTTTTGAGTAACCTCTTAATGTGTTTGGTAAGCTATACACCATTGACAATTCTAATTATTGACAACAGATTTTATTGTTCACCCTATATCCCAAAGAAAACGTACAAGTATGGTCTGTGATCGTGACGTAGCCTTGTATTTCTGTCAAAGTTTCACAATATATATATATTTATTTATTTATTTTTTGTGTTGATGTTGTTCTGAGGACAAATAAGTAGCACCTTTAATTTGAAGAGTATAGTGCAAGCACAATTGATAGAGAAACAAGGAGCTTTGAAGGCCAACCCACCAATACAAATGAATCATTGAGTGATAATTTAGGTTTTGCCAGTAAGAACGGAAAACGAGAAAACGAACAGATTTTTTTTTTCTGCCCTTAATGTAAAAAAAGAAAAAACTACTAGTTTCTGGTTTCCGACTGTGTCAATTATATATAAATAAATAAAAAAATTAAAACGTACCTTGGTCGTCAGTCTATCACCCCACCCTATAAAAGGTTAACTTGCAGCAAAAGGACAGATGCATTCAAACCTATAGGGCTCCAACGGTTGCGCTGCGTCGTAACGTTTTGGCTTCAGAAGATTCCTGTCCACCGTCCGCAGACGATGACGGTGATGCGGACGTGTTTCTTACTATCTTTCGTCTTTGCGCTGCTGTTCCTCCGATGCATACATTCTTCGCCGGTGCCCGAAGCAACCAGGTACAAAGCCTTTCAGGTGAGTGTAGGATACTAGGGCTTTTTGATTTGTTTGATTATTGTCCTAAACCAAATGACTAATTAATTATAATATTAGAAGTTTCATCGGGTACCGCGAGCATGCAACCGCCAACCATCCGTGCAATTCCTTATATTTTAACTTTTACACACTTGGAAATGCTGAAAACTTTGTATAGTTCTCCGTATTCCATTTCAGATATAATTTGCAGTGTGCCCAATCTGTTGTCAAATGGTTAATGTGCCATAACCACATGATTGCAGTTATAGTTGTTTTAGCACCGGCCTGTACCAATAAAAAATTACTAAGACGAATCTCTTGCCAAATTGTTCTAAAATAGTTCATGTTATGCACCTGCCCACTGCATGAAGTGTCATATTTCAATAATGACCAATATCACAATTGAAGTATGAGATGAAGATTATTTTCAAAAAAATGTCAAAATGTCTAAGTACTGTTGTGTTTGGAAAATTCAGGAGCTGCTGCCAAAAAACGCCTTGATAATTATATGATATGTTTGTTTTGGACTGTAAGTCCTGCAGGGTATAGCTTGTGGTAAATAACTTGGGATCTTGTCTCCGCATGGCACGCGATGTTAATAACCGGTCTATAAAGACAAGTTGTTAGCTCATGCGAGAATGTAACGGTAAGCTCCACACTGACGAGGCTGTGTTGTTTGGATGACTCACATACTAGGATGCAGGGATGGGCAAAGATACATTGACATGTATTTTAAAATGAAATACCAAATACATTAACTTTAAGTGTATAAAAATAAACTACAATATACAGCAGCCACTCCATGTATCAAAACAAACCACTGTATATTTGTATTTTAAAAATACAAAAAATATCTTTACAAGGGTGCATGGAATTATTTCGCAAACTCTCCATCTATTGGCCAATTTGATCTATCCCTTCACCAGTACACTCACTCAGTTGATTAAGTAGACAATGTTTGATAGCAACAGCGGTTCTCTGCTTAACAATTATTGCGATAAATCTGACGTATGCATACTAGTTTACAGATCAAATATTCACATATCCCTGTGATCACCCAGATGGAGGTTAGTTTAAAAGTAACCAACAGTTTAATGTTTAACCAAGTAGAGTTTGCTTATGAATCATAATTGTATCCTAATTTAGTTACTTGGTGTCAGAGTTCCCCTCTATGGCTCTGCTTGGTGTTTGGTAATGAAGGGCCTACTTTGTATCAACAATACTGAATCAATGGCAAACAATTCATTCATAAGAAGACAACTGATGGCACCATTATTCATGGCATTAACATGTTTTTAAGTAATGAATCATTTGATTGTTAATATTAAATACATGAATATGTTAAACAAGTTACACCATATCATAGCACTATAATATAATGTTGTCCAACATTGAAACACTTTATTATTATTTTTGTCATGTACAATCAATGTAAACGTAACATAGGCTGAAAGTAGCAAGATAAAGTTAACTGTGAGGGCTGCTACTCAGATCAAATTTGTAGTTAAAACATGACTTAAATTAGTATACGATTTTCCCTAGGCTACTAAAAATAAACACCAGCCCTTATGATGAACTGTAAAAAATTGCAACAATCTATGGTAAAATCAGTGGATAGCTGGCAACCTACACGTTTCTCACATTGACCTTGTTCGGATTTGGGTACATTTTCTCTTCTGATCTCAACGCCTGGGCAAATTAATGCGTAGGCACCAATCAGAGGCAGCATTTTTATAATGTCATGTAGACTTCTCACAAAGTATTTTACAGTATTTTTAAACTACAAAATATGAAGACTTTTTCATCAACCCTATCAAATACAGAATCCCATTTTGTATTTGTATTATATTAAATACATGTTTCATAAATACTGCCCATCCCTGCTAAGATGCAGGTATTGGGTCACTAGTTGAGCGTTGTTTTCTTCGTAAAGAGCAAGATTGGGTTCCTACTGAAATAAATTGATATTACTCAGCAGGTGGCTGGGTCAAAATGTGTGTTCTGTCCATTGTAAACCCAGTGTTAGTTTTCCAAATAGCTAAATTGTTTGGCCTGCATATTGTCTTTTAATGTCCAATTGATGTTTGTCTTCAATCATATACAGCTAAGTATGTGTAATTTTAGACAAACTTCAGACAGTATTAGCGTCTTAGAAATTTAAAGTAGAAGAATATTTACAAAATGTCCAAAGTTTTCAGGCTATCTCATGAAACTTTTAATTAATTCAGGACAAAGTATGACGAAACCTTGTTAGTTTCTACTCTCATACAAATGAAATTCACCTGTGAAGGCCATGCCATAATGAAATGTTATGTGAAAGTTGTTAATTGAACTGGAAAATCTAATCTGTAGTTTGTCTATTTGTTCCCCATTGTTGACAAAAGAGAAGGTGATTATACAAGCACAGACAAGTTCCTCCGTTCATGGCATCTGGGTCAGAAAAAACTGTGTCATTTGGCTCTCACAGGGAAAATGTAGTAAAGGGGACACATTGGTTTAGTGTTTAGACAACCCCTTTGGAACAGTCATGTCTCTTGGTTTTCTTTTCGGTTCTGCTCCAGCAGTAGCTCTCTGGCCAAACTGACTGCCAGACTGTAATACAAAGTTGAAACCAGAGATTACCAGCCTCCCTTCCATGCTAGAACTTCCACCTGTCAGAGCAGCACCATGTCATGTGTCATGTGGATTTTTGGAAGCCTTTATAAATTACAGGGTGCAAACTGCAAGGTTTAGGTGGACCAAGAAAAAAATCAATTAAATGAGCGTGATTAGATAACGTAAGGGGATGGAGCCCCCACCCCCCAATTCCAAGCTCTGTGTCTCACAGATGCCACTGTATTTATTGTTAGTCAGGCATCTATCACTCACCTAATCTGTATAATCTTCTATCCTGTTACAGTATAACACATTGTCTACATTTAGTCAGCAGTATTGTGTAAACATTTAAGAAGACCTCATCATAACTACAGCCGTGGCCAAAGGTTTTGAGAATAACACAAATATTAATTTTTACAAAATAAAATTCCACTGCATTTCAGCCCTGCCTCAAAAGGACCAGTTGACATCATGTCATCGATCCTCTCATTAACACAGGTGAGACTGTTGACGAGGACATGGCTGAACATGCTGATTGAGTTAGAATAACAGACTGGAGGCTTTGTTCATTGTTCTTCCTCTGCTAACCATGGTTACCTGCAAGGAAACAAGTGCAGACATGTGCAAAAAAAAGGGCATCACAGGCAAGGATATTGATGCTAGTAAGATCGTACCTAAATCTACCATTTATTGGATCATCAAGGACTTCAAGGAGAGAAGTTCAATTGTTGTGAAGAAGGCTTCAGGGTGCACAAGAAAGTCCAGCAAGCACCAGGACCGTCTTCTAAAGTTTATTCAGCTGTGGGATCGGGGCACCACCAGTGCAGTTTGCTCAGGAATTGCAAAAGACAGTGCATCTGCACACACAGTGAAGACTTTTGGAGGATGGCCTGGTGTCAAAAAGGGCAGCAAAGAAGCCACTTCTCTCCAGGAAAAACCGCAGGGACAGAATGATATTCTGTGAAAGTCACTGGGATTGGACTGCTGAGGACTGGGGTAAAATATTTTTTTCGAATGAATCCCCTTTCCTATTGTTTTTGGCACCCGGACAAATGCTTGTCTGGGGAAGAAAAGGCAAATGCTACCATCAGTCCTGCGTCATGTTAACAGTAAAGCATCCTGAGGCCATTCATGTGTGGGGTTGCTTCTTAGCCAAGGGAGTGGGCTCACTCATAATTTTCCTTAAGAACACAGCCTTGATTAAAGAATGGTACCAAAAACGTCCTCCGTAAGCAACTTCTGCCAACCATATAAGAACTGCTTGGTGACGAACAATGTATTTTCCAGCATGATGGAGCACCTTGCCACAAGGCAAAAGTAATAAGTAAGTGGCTCGGGGAACAAAACATGATTTTGTTTGGTCCATGGCCAGGAAACTCCCCAGACCTTAATCCCATTTAGAACTCGTGGTCAATCCTCAAGAGGTGGGTGGACAAACAAAAACCCACAAATTCTGACAAACTCCAAGCATTGATTATGCAAGAATGGGCTGCAATCAGTCAGGATTTGGCCCATAATTAAATTGACAGCATGCCAGGGCAAATTGCAGAGGTCTTGGAAAAGAATCGGTCAACATTGCAAATGTTGACTCTTTGTACTTGATGTAATTGTCAATAATAGTTTTTGACACTTGAAATGCTTGTAATTCTACTTCAGTATACCATAAAAACACTGCAGCAGCAAACTTTGTGTAAACCAATAGTTGTGTCATTCTCAAAACCTTTGGCCACGGCTGTAGATTTATTCTTGAACTCTAATTTTATAGGCTGCATCCTCTAGTAATGTCCACAAATGAAAGGGTTTAAGTCTCCTCTTGTTTATTATTCTGACAAGACAGACTGAGACCTGACCAAGTGTCCACATTATAATGTTTCATGACTCATGGATAAACCTTTTGGAGGTGCTTTGTATAAACATTTTGTTTCTCTTTGAATTGCTCTAGTTTAGAGCCCCACTGTTCCAGGACTATGGGATCTAGTCATTACCTCGCTGAACGTTTGTAAATATATATTTGGTAGACATGTTATAACCAAGTTAGAGAGAAAGCCTAAACTGCACGCCCACGTTAAAATGTTATTTGCATACTGTACGAAGTGAAATGCGGCAGATAGACAACTATTCTGCCAGTGTTTCTTCCCTTGATTAGGGAACACCACTCAGGGTTAGCCTCTTTGGTTTTGAGGTCCAGAGCACATTCCACAAATTCTGCTGGGCATTGTTCCCGCTATTCCACAACTACACACTCTAAAGCCTCACTGAGCACTGGGAAACCAGACCGAGGGCAGCCTAAACACAACGAAAGATTGTTCATATGGAATACATTAGAATGTGCTACATTGTCATGTTGTGTGGAAACTCAATCCTTTACAAATAATTATCAGGAATTGTATTACAAAACAATTATAAAAAACACCATAATATCTCCACACTACAAAGTTGCAGTAGTTGTAAAAGGCCTTCCATTCTATAAGGTCAAAATGCCATAGAGACGCCATTCCCTCTCTCCTGTTGGTCATTTATCATTCATTAACAAGGTAATGAATAGGGTTATTTCCTCTGGGTCCTGCTGGGGGATATTTACTGAAACAGTATTGTGGTGGACTGATGGGATGGGTAGGTGATGAATGCTATGTTCCCACATGTTGGCTCCACCTACTGCTCCAATCAGGAAGGGTCCAAGAACTCCGGCCCGGTCGTAAAAACATTGGTTGGAAAATATTATTAAGAAAACCTATTCTATCCTTTTTCTTAAACTCAAGAACTGTGTTACCTGTAGCAAAGGGTCTCAATCTCAGATATACAGGTGTGCTGTGGGAATACCCTTGTTTGTGTAAATGTAACATTAATAATGAGTTTTAATGTCACATTTCAAGACAATGTTTAATTGTTAGTTGTGTAGATTGGGTGCTATGACATGACAAATCAATAAACAAATAAAACATTGCTGTTTCAAGACTGAACTTTGCAAAGGATATTGGCTATTCTATGTGTGTAATATATGCTCATGTTTTGTAAGCTGTTTTACAACAGATTTACTTGGTTAATGTTATGTCTATCTACTGTGCCTCTTAAAAATTAATAAAACTCACACTGTCCATACTGCATTGCTATGTTAACATTATGATTTTGGCTTGGTTCGGTTCCACAGCTAACTTGTTAAATTATATCACGCTGTCATTTTTATGAATCTACTTTATAGCCAGCTTCATCTTCATCTTATTTTTTTCAACAGCAAGACAACCTCCAAAATGGGAATGAATTTTTAGGTGATGGACTGGTAGCATGAGGCTGTACCTGCAGCCCATTTTGGTTGCACAGGCAGTCATGCTACTTCAGGATGGCCCCTTTGCAAGGTTTGCTGTGTCTCCCAGTACAGTCTCAAGTGCTTGGAGGAGATAGGAGGCACACAAAGAGAGCTGGACAGGCCCGTAGAAGGGCATCAACCTAGCAGCAGGACCAGTATCTGATTCATACTGTGAGAAAGAACAGGAGGAGCACTGCCAGAGCCCTACAAAATGACCTCCAGCTGGCTATTGTTGTGCATTTTTCTGAACAAGTCAGAAACAGACTCCATGACTCAGTCCTGAATCCTATTGAGAACCTCTGGGACGGTATGTATTGGTGCATGCCACACCAACACGCTCACTGACGCCCTGATCCAGGTCCAAGGACACCATCAGTCAGCTCATCAGGAGCATGCCTAGGTGTTGTCGGGAATGCATACAGATACGTGGGGGCCATAAACACTACTGAATCACATTATAAGTTAGAACAGCCTGTGATTTCAATTGTTTTTAAGATTTTTATATGAAACCAGCAATTTTGGTTTCCATTGACAGTTAATAACATAATATACAGTAAAGAATTTGATCTTTCATATTTTTCGTTCATTGAGACCTGATGTGTAATTTATGTTTCCCTTTTATAATCTTTCTTGTTGATGTTTTGTTTTCATTTTGCTTGCAATACAAATGCTAATATCTTTTGTTATACTACCTTTTTCGTTTGTTCTTGAAACAAAAGTAACTCCATAAGATTGTGAGTGTTGTGGTAAGTTGTATAATTAACCTTCAAATCGTAAGGATTATAATTGATCAAAAACAAGGCTTGTAACATTTACAAAGTTGAGCAGCCTATGTAATATATGCTATCAAAATAAATGGAATAATTACAGAAATAACACAGAATCGTTAAACAATTTTTGTTATTAACTTTGCAAACTACCTACAAAGCTTCTTAGCCGTATAGCCAAATAACCTATTTATTTTGCCATTAAATCATTCCACAGCATTGAAAATATGCAAATATAATGCATTTGATATTGTATTATTTAATGGGAGAACAAATGCAATTACCAATGGACAATGTTCAAAACGGTATTGTTTTATTTATCCTTAAGACAAAGTGGTTTGGCCCATTAGGACATTTTCAATGAGAAATCTGTTTTGGCTATGTTCACTTAAAATATGCTTAATATATTATATATATATACACATGTATTCATATAAATACACTGCTCAAAACAGCACAGCTCTCCCAGGGTTAGGTTAAATACCACAGGTGCCCTTTTCCTTCATTGCCTTCAGGTGTGTGTGATTGGGGCATTACCTTTGTGGTGTACCGTTTCACCTTGCTAGCAGATGGAGCCAACATGTGGGAACTTCACATACACATCCACCCACTTCACAAGAGCAGTAGCTCCCAACCAGGGCTAGGATCCCTTGGGGTACTTTACCTATATATTGGGGGTATATATACACTTGAGAAGACTCATGAGACTCATAGACTTAACGTAAAATAAACAAAATGGGGTTCTTTAGGGGTACCCAGAACACGTCCTATTCGCACTTTTAGATATACTTACAAACAAGTAAGGAAATTGTTATTACTTGCCAGGAAAAAAACAGATCCATATTTGCTCAAAATCTAATGTTCTCTAAACCTTTTTTATAGATTTTTGTTTAAATACGTTACCATTTTGTTAATGCTTACTAATAAATGCCCCATATAGCGACATTATAGTATAGTGCTTACATCGCCAATCCAGTACGAATCAAGTATGAACATGGTTGCACTCAATCCTGTGAATCACTCTGGATAAGAACATCCGCTAAAAGACTTGAATGTTGCAAATGATCCTGCTCTGTTGTTTCAAAGGATTGGCTCCAGAGGTCAGATCGTCTGAATGAAATTGGAGGGGCACATCCTCAAGACACACTCAAAAACACAGCCCTGGCCAGAGAAGACCATGTAAAAGCACCAATGGCAACAAACAGTACCAATGTTTTGAAGATTCGTCGCTGTGGGGTCCCCGATAACCCTGCGCTGAATGATGTCCTCCAAATGGGCAGACACAGACAGAAACGCTTTGTCCTGTTTGGGGGGCGCTTGGACAACACTGACCTCACCTACAAGTAAGGAGATATAGTAAGAGCTATTATTCTTGACTTTTTCAAAAATGGCCAGATGATGGCGCTATTGAGACATTTGATGTCACAAGGTCAGCCCCGCCTTATATTTGACCTAGGGTCTCAATGTGTAGAGAGTCCACTCTTCTTAAAGAACACATTCACCTCAATAAGGTGACTATTTAGTTAAGTGAAAGTCTGAAACATATTGCCTCAGACACAGCAATAATTTCCATTTAAATAATTTAGCTGACACTCTTACCAAGAGCAACTTGCAGTGAGAGCATACATTTTCATACTGGCCCCCCCACAATGGTATTATTTAATATTGTAACAAATACTTTCAAAATCACCAATGTTTGGTGATGGATACTGTTACTCAAACGGTAACTTTACACAATACAACACTTTCTGGCCATGGGCATGCTTGTTTATGCAATGCAAACAACTCATCACGGATTACTTGTTTTTATAAAGCTGTACAGTGGAAGAAATATATATTTTTTATCCCCTGCTGATTTTGTACGTTTGCCCACTGAGAAACAAATGATCAGTCTATAATTTTAATGGTAGGTCTATTTGAACAGTGAGAGACAGAATAACAACAAAAAAATCTTGAAAACACATTTCAAATAAATAATAAATTGATTAGCATTTTACTCATTGAAATAAGTATTTGACCCCTTTGCAAAACATGACTTAGTACATTGTGGCAAAACCCTTCACAATCACAGAGGTCAGATGTTTCTTGTAGTTGGCCACCAGGTTTGCACACATCTCAGGAGGGATTTGTCCCACTCCCCTTTGCAGATCCTCACCAAGTCAATAAGGTTTCGAGGCTGACGTTTGGCAACTTGAAGCTTCAGCTCCCTCCTCAGATGTTCTATGGGATTAAGGTCTAGAGACTGTCTAGGCCACTTCAGGACCTTAATGTGCTTCTTCTTGAGCCCCTCCTTGTCTTGGCCATGTGTTTTGGATCATTGTCATGCTGAAATATCCACAACCCATTTCCACAACCCATTTTCAATGCCCTGGCTGAGGAAAGAAGGTTCTCATCCAAGATTTGACAGTACATGCCCCATCCACCATCCCTTTGATGCAGTGAAATTGTCCGGTCCCCTTAGCAGAAACCCCTCCCTATTCATTACCTTGTTGAAATAACTAATTTGCCTTAAGAACTAATTACATCACTATGATGGCTCATCCACCATTTAAAAAAATGGCATACATTTGTAAACAAAAAATGTGTAAACATTTCTAAACAATCTCTTTAGACCAAGTTCTTAAAACACAACATAAATTATTATGGAAAAACATGCAATGAAACACAGCCCAGTAATGAAACATGGGCCAGAAATCAAACATGGCCCGGTGGTTCTCCAATTTGCATATCACCTAAAAAAATATTTATTGAACACATATCAACTATAGGGAACTTTGATTGGTCTAACTTAGTATGTTTAGTATATTACAAAGGTTGGATATACGGTAATGTGGTGGTTGTTTGGTTAGGGGAATGCATTCTCCTCCAGCTGAAACTATAGATATGTAACAAGGCCGCGGCCTATGTTGTAATTCTTCCGATGGCAGTCTGTTTGAGTTCAGCTTCTTCTGTCTGTATATATGGTGTCTCCCATCCTCAGAGTGATTTGCTTCCCCAGGAAGATGGGTAAAGACAAGGTGCAGCACGTCCTCCTGGAAGCACTGAGGGTGTGGAGCGAGGTAACGCCTCTCACCTTTACTGAGGTCAGCCGCGGGAAGGCGGACATTGTCATCGACTTCAACAGGTACGAAGGTGTTTACGTGTATTCTAATGGCAGTTCCTGGACTGCTGGGGCGTTCCTTAAATTGATCTGTTCTATAGGTACTGGCATGGGGATAACCTGCCCTTTGACGGCCCTGGGGGCATACTAGCCCACGCCTTCTTCCCCAAGACCCACCGGGAGGGCAACATTCATTTTGACTATGATGAAGAATGGACTTTTGGCAACTACATGGGTGAGTGTTTATTTGGCGGGGACAATGCAGGAGATATAGTGAGGGGGTTTACATCGAGCTCTGGGTAAAAGTCAGGATGTTGTGTCAGCTCTGGACTACATTTAGGATTTTGTGTCAGCTCTGGGTAAAGGTCAGGAGGTTGTTTCAGCTCTGGGTAAAGGTCAGGATGTTGTGTCAACTTTAGGTAAAAGTCAGGAGGTCGTGTCAAGCCCGGGGTAAAGGTCAGGAGGTTGTGTCAGCTCTGGGTAAAAGTCAGGATGTTTTGTCAGGTTTGTAAAAGTCAGGACGTTGTGTCAGCTCTGTGTTGTCCTGCAAGACCTTCTCTGGTTCCACTGCAGGTACAGACCTCCTTCAAGTGGCAGTTCATGAGTTCGGCCATGGTCTGGGGCTACAGCACTCCCCAGAACTGGGGGCAGTGATGGCCCCGTATTATAGCTTCTCCTATCCCCTGGAGCTGAGTGAGGATGACAAGCTTGGGATCCAATACCTGTACGGTCCTCGTCCACAAGTTCTGCCCCCACCTCAAACGCCACCGCCGCCACAAATCACCAGGGAGGTCAATGACATCGTTGGTAGTGTTCTGAGTGTTAATGTTTCTTTTCACTTAATTAGGCACACAGTTATGATGCACAGGATATGATAGCATGGAAATTATCTTAAGATTCTCTTTCTGTTTCTAGCCTGATGCCTGTCAGACAGATTTTGATGCCGTGTCTATGATTCGCCGAGAGCTTTTTTTCTTTAAGTCACGCTATGTGTGGCGCATTCGGGAGGGAAGGCTGGAGGCAGGTTACCCGGCACTGGCTTCCCGCCATTGGAAGGGGATTCCAGAGCGCATTGATGCTACCTTTGAAGACCAATCTGGGAATATCTGGTTCTTTCAAGGTAGGCAAATGTCATATTGGCCTTCTGTGCTGTAGTTTGCCACGTCTCATGAGCTTAATGATTAGACAAGCCCCAAAGTGATTACAGACAGACAGATAATTATACTTTAACTCAGATAAGCAGAGAAGCAACTGCATATTAGGTTTGTGCTCTCTGGTTTGCGTGGAAATTCCTATCTCTGCTATTCCCATTAAAAGGGGCAAGGTGACAAGGAACAGCAGGGGAATGTACTGCAGACTACATTTCTGTTCCTCTCCGGCAGGTCAAAGTTACTGGATGTTTGACGCAGAGAAACAGATCACAGGGCCTGACTCTGTGCAAAGCCTTGGTCTGTCTGTCTCTCACATCCAGGCGGCGCTGCGTGTTGGCCAGGATAACAACTACAACACCTACCTCTTTAAGATAGGCAGCTACTGGAGGTTCTTTCCTAAAGAGAACCGCTTGGACTCTGTCTACCCTCGCAGCATGCAGGACTGGAGTGGCATCCCCAGTGATCTAGACGCAGCTTTCCAGGACCAATACGGTAACGTGTTAGAAATGTACCACCCATTCAGAGTTGCAATCATAGAATAATCATTGTATTGACAAATATGTTTTCCACTGACAGGTTATGCCAACTTTATTCGAGGGAGGCAGTACTGGAAGTTTGATCCTGTGGAGATGAATTCACTAGAGGGTTATCCTCGTTATATTGGCATGGATTTCTTTGGTTGTTAAAATGTATGAATAATCATATTTGTAATGCTGCTGTCTAAAGATCACATCCAAATCAAGCTCAACCATGCTCTCGCCCATATGGTCTTTTCAGAAACAACATTGCAATGTTATGCATTTTTGGGAAGTAACAAGGCAGTTACTGCTTAATTCAAACTTGTTCACTGTGATAAAATAATTTTACCATAGTAGCTAGCAATTGTAGTAAAATTGTAGTAAAATTTTAGTAAAATTGTAGTAAAATTGCTTTTAGTATTGTAGCTTACTAGCCGGTTAGTTCCCTTTCTGTAATATAATATAGAGCCTGGCTCAGGCTATATACTAGATATAGAAGTGTTTATTTCCATTATCAAACATCATAAATACCACTCCATTTGTAGCTTTGCCTTGCAGTATTATGATTTAGGTAAACATTTGAAGATGGCTCTTTACTTAATGGTCACTCCTATAAAATGATATGGTCACTCCCACTAAGGCTAACTCTGAATGGATATTGTTCCAGCCTTTGTCCATTTAGTTCAATATCTTGGGGACAAGGTTTATGTCTAAGTCACTAGAATTGTTATAAGATTAGAAATCAATGACAATAAGAAACCTTTTTTCTCTTACATGTTATTACAGTCACATATAGTTCCCTATAAAATATCTAATTCAGATGTTGCATCCATTAATCCAAGGTGCTTTCGGTCATTTGACAAAAGAATGGAAGGAACTTGGTGCTATATGATGTGAGCCACTATCCTAGCCATGAGGATAGGGATTTCTGCAGTTTATCAGTGCAGGACATTGATATACAGTTCATGCGGAAAGTATTCACAGCGATTAACTTTTTCCACATTTTGTTATATTCCAAAATTGATTGAATTCACCTTTCTCCACAAAATTCTTCACACAATATCCCATTATGAGAAAGTGAAAAACGTTTTTTTAATATTTTTTATAGATTTGCAAAAATTAAGAATGAAAATATCTACATGTACATCAGTATTCACAGCCTTTGCTCAATACTTTGTTGAAGCAACTTTGGCAACAATTACAGCCTCAAGTCTTTTTGAGTATAATGCTGCAAGCTTGGCACACCCATTTTTGGGCAGTTTCTCCCATTCTTCTTTGCAGGACCTCTCCAGCTCCATCAGGTTGGATCGAGAGCATTGGTGCACAGCCATTTTCAGATCTCTCCAGAGATGTTCAATCACGTTCAAGTCTGGGCTCGGTCTGGGCCACTCAAGGACATTCACAGAGTTGTCCCAAAGCCACTACTTTGTTATCTTGGATGTGTGCTTAGGGTCATTGTAATGTTGGAAGATGTACCTTCGCCCCAGTGTGAGGTCCATAGCACTCAGGAGCAGGTTTCCATCAAAGATACTTTGTACGTTGCAGCATTAATCTTTCCCTCGATCCTGACTAATCTCCCAGTTCCTACCGCTGAAAAACATTCCCACTGCATGATGCTGACACCACCATGCTTCACTGTAGGTATGGTATTGGTCAGCTGATGAGCGGTGCATGGTTTCCTCCAGACATGATGCTTGGCATTCACGCCATTCAATCTTTGTTTCATCAGACCAGAGAACTTTGTTTCTCATGGTCTGAGAGTGCCTTTTGGTAAACTCCAGGCTGGCTGTCATATGCCTTTTACTGAGGTGTGGCTTCCAGCTGGCCACTCCACCATACAGGCCTGATGGTGGAGTGCTGCAGAGATGGTTGCCCTTCTGGAAAGTTCTCATCTCTTCACAGAGAAATGCTGGAGCTCTGTTAGAGCAACCATTGGGTTCTTGGTCACCTCCCTAACTAAAGCCCTTCTCCCCTGATCGAGTCCTGGTGGTTCCAAACATCTTCCATTTACTGATGTTTACTGAATTTACCGCAGGTTGACTCCAATCAAGTTGTAGAAATATCAGGATATCAGTGAAAACAGGATGCACCTGAACTCAATTTTGAGTGTCATGCAAAGGCTGTGAATACTTATTATTTGCAAAAAAATCCCCAAAACGTTTTTTCACATATTTTGTGTAGAATTTTAAGGAACAACAAAAATAATTTAATCCATTTTGGAATAAGGCTGTAACAAAACAAAATGTGTTTGTTACTTTCCGGATGCATTTTATATGTGCAAGTGTAAAATCAGAAACTTTTAAAAATGTAACTTTATTGTACCGTATTTTTTGCACTAAAGGGCGCACTAGATTATAAGGCGCACTGTCAATGAATGGTCTATTTTCAATCTTATTTTATATATAAAGCGCACCAAACTTAAGTAATGTATGTAATGTAATGTAACTCCGGTTATATGAGTGAAGCGTAGCCCCCTAGAGGGCGTAGCTCTAGCGGTTTACCCATGCCGCATAGCGGCCAACTGAAAATAAAATGTACTTGGCTCAGCCAATCGGGGCACACCTGCCCCTATATCTGAGCGTGTGCCCTTCACACCATGTCCCGTTTTTCTTCAGCGAGAATGAACGGGGACCGGTCAGGGCATCATGTCTAGGGGGCTACGCTCCACTCATATAACCGGAGTTACATTCCCGGTAACTTAAGTTATATGTTGTAGAATTCAAACTACTTCCCCCGAGTCCTGAATCAGAGAATGTCCACACAATCAACTATTTCCAAAGTAAACGCCTTTATTACAGATATATCTGGAGATCGTTCCCCAAAATACAGCTAGGAAGATCTGAAGTCCGTTCACATTGGACACATTTTATGTAGCCTAATCCCCCATCAGTCATTGTATCGAAATTGATGAGCGCGCTTCCTAGGTGGGCGTGTTCCGTCCTGCAGCCCCCATCTCCATCCATGGGGCCCTCTGCTGGCCTTGGAGGCCGACGAAGAAGACAGTTGAGGGGGTAGGCTGGCGCCACTAGATCTGACCATGGCTAGCTCTTTTCCATCCTCCTCCTTGTCTGCATCTGTGGGTCCAGCTAAAAAAGGCCATAAACCTGTCTTCCTATACATGCTATGTCCTTGCCTCTAATCTCTTGATTTATAGTCCTACCTCTGGAATGTACTTATTAACATTTACGACCTCCAGCTGGCTAATTTCAGAGTATGCTCCCTACCGGCACCGTTAGCTTCTAATAGCACACACACATCTAATATCTAATCTTAACTAAAATAATCCACAAATACCCCTTTTGATCTCATCTCCGAGATCAACCCAATTCGTCTTTCAGCACCGGGGAGCCGAGGACAACAGGGGCAGCATCATGGGGTTCATCCCCTTTTCACTGTTCCTATTCCCTGGCACATAATTTCCCCAGTCTCTCCCCTGATTTGCACCAACATCATTTTTCTTAGATCTTATATATGACACCAACAAAAATCATTCACAGTCTAGTTTTGACTTCCCGCTCCATCTGAACCCTTTGGTTGCAATCTCTATCAGAATACATGGGCTAGTCTAAATTTATCTGAGAAGCTATCCCCCGTCCTCTCCCTTCATCTGGCATGGCACATTGTCCTCTTTTATTCTTCTCCATTTGTTCTTGTCCATTTACATACTGACCCAAAGGCCTCTCTGCCTTGGTCCTGATGTTCAAAAACATTATTTTAGTCTTCATAGTGAG
>JACXGK010010742.1:0-17344 GCA_016801125.1 Novumbra hubbsi | reverse complement strand
GTAGGAAGTGGTCTGGTAGTAGTGGAGGGGTAGGAAGTGGTCTGGTAGTAGTGGGGGTGTAGGAAGTAAAAATGGGAGAGGCTGAAGCGCCGGGTGAGTCAGGGATGCAGTAGATGTAGCGGAGTTCTCCAATGTCTCCAGTGTCACAGATAGTCATGATCAAGTGTCTGTCACACGGTACTCCCTGGAGGACATTCATTTGTGTTTGGATGAGTGTGGTCATCACAGAGTATTTCCTGGAGGTGAATATGAAGTTGCGGTGTCAGTTCGAATGATCTTAAGAATTCTGTTGATTTTAGTGAAACTAAGCATTTCAGACTAACGGCATGTGATTCGACAGCGGAAACCTAGGGTCTAGTCAACAGTATATTCAGAACAAGCTGGTTAGACAGAGGAAACCCAGGGTCTAGTCTACAGTATGTTTAGAACCAGCTGATTAAACAGAGGAAACGCAGGGTCTAGTCAACAGTATGTGCAGAACAAGCTGGTTAGACAGAGGAAACCCAGGGTCTAGTCTACAGTATGTTCAGAACAAGCTGGTTAGACATTAGTCTTTTGTGGTCTTCTTCAGGTTGTGTAACCATGCCCAGTGGGTGGCGCTGACGTTTTTGGAAGTCTGACTCATTTGCGTTCCACTGCGTGGGCGAAGTCTGAACCATGGTCTGAATCTGCACAATGTGATGCTGAGTTCCTTTTGCCGACTATTGAACATCTGAGGGCGGGGGTGCTGTGTGCTGCCCATATATTTCTAGAGGACTCAGCCACGCCGGTGGAGCACAAGGCCTTTCGTGAAGAACGGGACCAGGCTCAGAGAGGAGGGTCACTGACTGGTCCAGCTGGTTCTTACTGACAGTGTGTTTGGGGTCATGGGTGGGTCCTTGGTATGAATGCAAATGGAGGTCTTGTGCAGCATGTATGACATGCTAAGATTATCTAATGAATTTGTGTTCATTAGAAGAGTGTTGGTGCGTTTTATTTGGTTTTATCGTTTTTTTGATGTGCTAGCATATAGTTAGAACCAAAAAATGTCATTCCATGTATCTAACAAACGAACTAACAAACAAACATTACACACACACACACAAACACACACGTGCATACATGATTATAGCTTGGGGCTTAATGAGAAACGTATGCAAAGAGCAGGCAATTACAGAAGCTTTTGACCCTTACCGTTCCCCACTTAACACTCTGTACCTTTCTCGCTCTGTTTCTCATAGTATGAGAGTATGAGGGAGTTGTTGAAATGTTCACACACACACACACACATACATATACTCCCCCCCCCCGTTCTCAAGCACCCCTATCTCTTTCTCTCACACACTATTACTTGCACATTCTCTTACACACACACACAATGCAGTTTCTTATGACTGCAGTAGCAGGAGTCCAACCATCGGTATTTGTCATTGTAATTGAATAGGCCATCAGCTTTTCTCTCTTCTCTTCTCTGCATGGGAGAAGTCTATCAAACCTGCTGATATATATGTGTTTTTGCAAAGTCAGCATTTGGGAAATCCATTTCCAATATCCACGTGAAGAGGTGAGCAGGGTGTGTGATTGTCTGCAATATGCAAGCAATGCCTTATTTGGACTCCAAATGCAGTGCAACTCTCACAAAAAAACTGGTATTCAACATCTCCATGTGCGGATGAATGGCCGTTGATGGGGAAAGATATTTATCTGAGCCCTCAAGTGGCGTGTCTCTGTGGAAAACGTCTGGCTGTCTTTGGGTCCCAATCTAAGTGGCTTGTCATGTTGTTCTAATAGAGATCCCTGTGACTTTGTGTGTGCCCGTGTGCAAGTGTTATAAATACCGCAAACCGAGGTGATACAAACCAGCCATTGCAACTGGAGACAGAGGGCGTGCCCCAAATGGCACCTTGTAGCCTATATAATGCATTACTTTTGACAGCGGCCCTTCGGGTCCTATATCTGGAGTGGAGTGCCATTTGGAACACTCACGGAGCGAGTGTGAGGTCATAGTTGACAACAGGAACAGTGCCTGTCTCAGTCCTGTTTACTGTCACAAAGCCTCTAGTCTACCGGCTCGCTTACCATTGAAATCATTGTCAGACAACAAGGAAAGAGAGGGAGAAATAGACCGCTAGAGACAGTGAGAAGGGGATAGACGGAAAGAACCGGAGAAGAGGCCAGGGGAGAGAAACGGAGAGGATGAGAGATATAGAGGGCGAGACAAAGGAAGGGAGAGAGAAGAGGGGCCTCCGTGCTTCAGGACAGGCAAATGCGTAATGTGATATATCCCTGCCTGACCCAGTGTTCTATATATGGCAGCCTGCAGACAGTGATGTGTGAGGCTTATAGAAGAGCTGGGATCGCAGTAAGACGCACCGATGACAATACCGTGCTCGTATGTTGGAGCTGGCGGCGCCTGCGATTCGAGTAGTCCAGTTGGACGAGTAGCACTTGCTAGCAGGAGTAGTCATTTTATTTGTGATAGTAGTAGTAGTTGTAGTCGTAGGAGGCACGAAGTGGAGGTCTTTAGTGGTAGTTGTAGTGAAAGCCGTACTAACATATGTTTGTGTTATTAGTTGCGGTAGTTGTCGTAATAGCGGCAGCGTGATCGAAAGCGGTGGACACGATAGGTCTGTCACTCCGGTCAGTCGAGCGGAGCCGTGTGTTGTTATCGTAAAGCCGGCAGTTCTCCTGCCGTCGGTCCGCTATCCAGCCGCGTCTCCCCCTCCGCCAGGAGGAAGTGTGAGTTCACTCCGTGTTATTTAAAGGCTGGAATGACATAGAGAGGAGGGAGAGAGCCCCTCGTTACTCCCCCCTGTCCCCTCCTCTCCGTCTCTCCTCCTCATCCCGATCTCCCCATCCAGCAGGTGCTGCCGCGGGGCCTGATGTAGCTGGGACATTTGCATTGTTTGATCTTAGCTTCGCCTCTAATGACTCCTGTGACAGTGAGAGGTGTTTGCGGAGGGGGGCACGAGGGGAGAGGGAGGGGAGAGGGAGGGGAGGCGCGAGGAGAGAGCGAGGAGAGAGCGAGGAGCGAGCGAGGAGCGAGCGAGGGGAGTGCAAGGGGAACGCGAGGGGAGAGTCGTCAGAGTAGTGCGGAGCAAAAAGGGAAATGATATAGCCCTCACTTTACATTCAGCAAACAGGCTCCAGAAGAAGATTGAGCTATTACTGTGGAACGAGCGAGATCAGGAGGACGCACCGGGCGATGCTAACAGGACAAATTACCACCAGGTCTAAATGGAGAGAAGTGAACGAGTGAAACAACCGCCATTATTCAGATAGGGTTGTGATTAGTCCTCTGACTGAATAGGCAGATACACTTCATGTTGACGGTGACAGATGTTCCTGCTAACGACATTTGAACATGTCCATCCCAACGTTTTAGCCATCTTTGTTTATTTTCCGTTTAAATTCCTGTGGGTGTGAGAGCGCGCGTGTGTGTGTGTGTGTGTGTGGGGGTCTCTGTTATTTCAGTGTTTATCCGGCCCTAATGAAATCCGTTTAGAGGAGAACATAATAGCACATATGGTTTAAATGGGTCCATTGTGTTGGGCCTAAATGATGTGGGTCTTAATCTCTGGTCTTATCTGTTCTTTTCATAGGGGTGGATAGAAGGGCGATCCAGGACAGACACTGGGGCTCTGGAGCTCAGTCTCCTATTTCTGTATATGATGTAATAGATTTGCAACTCCCACCTCCTGCAGAGAAGACATGCACACACACAAACTCTCTCTCTCTCACACACACACACACACACACACATACGGGCTAACAGAGAACTCAGCTTTACGGGGAGGCTAAATACAATAGAGTGAGAGAAAGAAGAAAATGTTTGGGTGGGGAGACAGAGAGATTGGACGCGAGAAGAGATAGATGGAGTCAGTGGACATAAGAGGGTTTTCCCTGTTGGCTACGCTGGTTTAAAAGGATATCAGGAACTGGATAGAAACACTGTAATGAGGGATGGGGAGGGAAAGTGATGGACAAAGACCCACAGCCAACGTTATAGTGCCATGAGTTGCCATTGTTTTCCATGAAACACGCTGTACGTGGTGGCTTCCCTTCATCCTCCTGTTCCTTTTATCAGCTTGACCTGGGTCACTCCCTGAGGGAGGTGTCACCGGGGAGGAAGGAGGCCGCGACGGGAGACGTGAGAGGGATGGAAAGGGGGGAGAGAGGGAGGGAATGGGGGAGAGGGAAGCGTGGATGAAAGGAGAGAGGAAAGGCAAGGGAATACAATAGAGGAGAGGCCGGGCTGTGTGGTGAACTTGTTTATGTGGGCTCACACAATGACACCACTTGTGTGGTTTTTCATTTCCTGTTCAGCCCACTTGGAGACTATTTCTGTAGTGTTCTCCTGGAGGGGGCGTGGGCAGGCTGTCTGCCGCAGTTGGGCTCGGCTTCTTTGGGAAACCGGTCACTGTCGTACTCGCATTAAAGACGCAGTCTGGGGTGTATGACGGGTAACAAATGTTACCTTCCATTTTGGGTCGGTTGTGCAATATGTTCTTTTGGTATCTGTACAATCTCTCGGAAGGAACACTTCCACGTCACAAGTATGAAGTTCCAACTCCGAAGGTGAATGGCTCTGATGAGGCAACATATTGGAACACACCTGACACATACGCTGGGGAACCCTTTTGGCTCGACAGCAGCACTTTCAACCAGTGGGCGAACATTTGCGGAGCTTTAAATAGCATTCTATAGCATTCCTGTTTAGTGCACTACCAGTTTTTCTGTGGTCAGATGTTTTGCACTTTTTAGAGAATGGGGTGCTATGGAGACCAGCAGGGCATCAAGGCCAGAGCCCCTCTTGTGACCATAAACAAAATTATCAACATATAAATATGATGCAATATATATATTTACACATATTGTCTTCAATTCTGGGTTATGGTTCTGAGAAACTCTGAGAAAAGTCTTTGTGAATGTTCTCACATTTGGGAACGTTTACCAAAATGATGCTCCTAATCTGTCATCAGATGCTTTGGGTGGCACATTCACTGCTCCGGGCTGGTCTGGCTCGGCATCGATGAGATACTGGGGATCGCCTAATTTGGTGGTCGGTGGAAGTGGCTGTTGCGGTCAGTCCTCTGTCAGACAACCATCTGCAAGCCGGACCATATTTCTGGTCTGGATTCTTGTCAAATGAGTAATCGTAGAAAAGCTAGAATAACCAGCTGGCTCATGTTATGCGTCGGAAACTAATCATAGAAATATGTATCGCCTTGTTGTCCTTGTTAGCCACTGCAGAGATGACATACTGGCCCAAACTTACTACCATGGCAACCTTAGCAACAATGTTGTACCAGGAGTGTATGATTAGTTTTATTTTTTGGGGTTTTGTTGGTTTTTTTGTGGGAATCAAAATCAGTTTGTTTTTGTTCTTGCTGTCATGATGGAGTTGCATTTCCAATCTGTATTATTGTGATTTCTATACAGTATAATGCGCAGCATATCCACACAGAGAGGTCACAGGTCCATCCTCACAGAGAGGTCACAGGTCCATCCTCACAGAGAGGTCACAGGTCCATCCTCACAGGGAGGTCACAGGCCCATCCTCACAGAGAGTTCACAGGTCAATCCTCACAGAGAGGTCTCAGGTCCATCCTCACAGAGAGATCACAGGTCCATCCTCACAGGACCATCCTCACAGAGATGCCACAGCTCCACCCCCCCAGAAAGGTCACAGGTCCACCCCCCAGAGAGGTCACAGGTCCGTCCTCACAGGACCATCCTCCAAAGAGGCCACAGCTTCATTCCCCAGAGAGGTCAAATGCAATCCTCCTCATGGAGTCTCAGGTCAATCCTCCCAGACAGGTCACCGGTAAATGGCCCCAGTGAGGTCACAGGTTCATCCTGACTTTGAAAGACTGTTACAGAAAACATGTTCAGCTTTATATTATCTCTGGTTCTGGAACCATAGGTTTATCTCTGTGCCTTTACTTATGGACTATGGGTTGTCTCTTATCAGTATAGCCAGCCCCCCCTGCCAACATTCCAGAAACATAAACATTTTACTGACAAGGACGGTCAACTGTTTACTGACGAAGCAAAAGCGTTGCTGGCAACTGCCAGTGTTTGTGTATGTGTGTGTGTGGCCTGTGTGCGCTTGTGTGTGTGGTTTAGTGTTTGTATGTGTGTTTGTGTGTGTTTATTCAATTAGATTGTGATAGAGTGAGCCTTTATGCAGGAACCTTTAAAGTGATCAGGTTCTTTAGGATAGTACGGATTCTTTTATTTAATGCCGACACATCCTTCTAATGTTCTTCATACCAACCTTGGTCACTGTATCTGAGGACACACCTACATTCTTTCCTTTTTTCTTTCACTCTATTTCTCCCTCTTCCTTTATCTTTATTTTTCCCTTTCCTATTTGTCTCTCACTTTCTGAATGAGGGTATAGGTCAGTTATCTACTATGTTGTATAGATGGATCATCTTGGCCCAGCTCCAGTGTGAAACAGACATAGTCAGTCATCTGAATTCTCCTTACCTAAGATAAATTAATTCCACCCCCTAACTTCCCCTCTGGCCTTTGTTTGGAGGATGTTTAAAGGATTTGCCATGATGACAGGTCAGAACTGAACGTCCTTCTCCTGGTCCACTGGCAAGGTCTGTGTGTGTGTCTGTATGTGTGTGTGTCTGTAAGTGTGTCTCTTACCGTGTCTGTGTGTGTGTCTGCAAGTGTGTCTCTCTGTGTTGCTGTGTGTGTGTGTGCCTGTTATTGTGTCTATCTGTGTGCCTGTGTGGGAAAATACACCCATATACTACATTTCATCACCCCCAGTCACTAACCTTATCCCCGTCTCTATCCCTCCAATGAATCTGAGATTAGCCTTATTGAACACGTCAGTCAGTCACTTTGTAATGGCTGAACATTTGCTGAATCCGTGTCCAGTGATGTTAGCCCACAGATTCAGTGAATGGAAATCATCCAGAGGTTTTTCTTCTACGTTCCCGAGGGCTTGGTAGACGGACGCCGTGTCCACGTATATATGCTGGCGGTACTGGAGCCAGGAGTTCTGGAGAGGATCTGCTGACTACTGGTGCCTTCGTTGCTGTCGGTTTTGGTGCAGTTTTGGGATCTGACCTGAAGCCCTTCTGGTCGTCTTTAGATGTGTGTCTGAGAGATTGGGGAGATCCTGAGGGGTCTGCCCTGGACCGGCGCCACTCCTTCCAGGGCACACGGCCATCCTACACCCCCCCACGTTGCCCTTGTTGTCCCTCAGTGCCAGTGTGCCCGTGCGGACCAGCTTTCCCACCCACACACACACACACACACACCCGTGCACACTGCCCACATGGGCGCCCTGTCCTGTCAGCCGGGCCCAGTGGCTTGGAACTGCCGTCACGCCACCTGGACCCATGGCACCATGCCAAATGTGGGTCAGGGTTTGTTTGTTCGCTGTTGTGTACTAGGGTGAGTGCGTGAGAGAAGAGGAGCCAATGTGTGGAGACAGAAAGGGAACAAAGACAATGGTCATTAGAGTGATGGCTAGAAGGAGCCCTGTCTACTGAAAAAAAAGAAAATAATATATCGATGCGCTAAAGTGGCTAATCTCGCCAAAGCGCGAGTTTCCCTTTAAGATCTTTTAGAAGTCTCTCCCTCGCTCACTCTCTTTTCCCCTTCCTCTGTCCTCTTCTTTCTTGCTCCTTCTCTCTCTCTCGTCTCGCCGTCCCTCCCTCTTCCTATCTGTCACTCTCCTCCGTCTCTCTTTCTCGCTCTCTCCATCTCGTCGTATCTCTGTAATGCCGTCTTTGTCTTAGCGCCTAGTGTGACAATGCGTGCTAATCTGAGCCAGCGTGTGTTGATATCCCCCTTTGTCCTCTGCGGGCCTGCTCATTAAACATCCTATTCAATCTAAATGCCACCTTAGCAGGTTGCGGACTTCGCCATTGATTTCAGTCGTTTCCTGTAAAACGTCCGACACTCTCGTTCGGTCTGATTCCAATAGTTAATAGAACTGCTTGCCATTAAAAATAAGAAAGGGGGGGGGGTTCAATTTAGTTTTTCCCTCCAGACATAATGGGTGATGGTAAATGGGTTTCCTTTTTTATTCCTGGGATGACCAAACGAGAGGAAGCGTTGTACAGACAATGTGAAGGGTAATGGCCAGTGAAACATAATTAGACTTTCCCCTCCTTTGCTTAAATCAACGCTCCTAGTCTTTCTTTACAAAGGCCAAGCTTTTCCTGTCTAGCAGCTGAGGGAATAATCTGTCCTCCTGTATGTCCGGGAGAGGAGAACCGGGCCTGAAGAGGTCGTTGGGGAAGAAGAATAACATGTATTTATGGAGAGTATGACTTCCTTGACGGTAGGCAGAATAGAAATCTTTCAATGTAAACATTTGAGGTATTACACTCTGAGCCGTAAAACTACTAGAAGGTAATAGATGCTCGTAGAAGTGTCTATAATAGATAGTTCGGTCCAAACCTAATCAGCTCACGTTTTGTTTCAAAAACCTTTTAGTAATTTAGCAGACGCTCTCCTTCAAAGTGAATTACCGTTGGTGCAATTAGTGCGTGTCCCAGCAGAATCGTCACGTCCCTGCATGTTCTGGACAAGAACCTGAAAACCACCATGTATAACCCTCAATGTGTATTCACACACACACACACACACACACAAACCGGCACCCGCCATCTACCCTGCCTCTCCCAGCCTCCCTCTCTCTCCGACACTGTAATGTTCAGTCCACACCGGGGATGACGTCCTACCTGTCAGGTCAATCTGGAAGAGCCAGTGCCTGAACGTCCCTCTGGTGATACCATAGCCTAGACCGGTGTCACGGCCTCCGGTGTGCTGCTCTAATCAACAGGACGGGACCGTTCGGTCCATGGGTCGCTAGCCACTGTGATCAACAGACAACACGACATTGGTATCCAGGCATCCAGCGCCCTAACCTGAGACGGCGTCCCTGTATCCCAGCAACTGCCCCCGGGTATCATGGCGGCTCAACACCCGGCTCGGCATGCCCTTCTGTCCCCCCTCCCCCGGGGACGTTATGGAGACTGGAAAAGGCTCTGGCACGGCCTCAGAATGACACCGGAATGCCGTGGTGGCATTGTCTCTCGCTCGGGGTGGCTTTGATAGCCGTGCCGTGGTGACACGGTGTCTGGTCAGGTGGCGTCACGCCACCGGCTGGAATGTCCCGCTCACGGAGGTGGCTCGGGACTGGCTATGTGGGGAGAGTGCGTGTTCGCGGTGTCCGCACCGTGTGTGTTTTCCGGGGCTGGGACCCGGTCGTGCCCGGTGCCGACAAGGCTGATCCGACGGTGTGCGAATCCATCTGGTGGCGGCTTATGGGGGACAATCCAACTAAGCCGCCGCCAGTCGTAGATGGCGCTGCCAAGGGCCTGTGTGCACTCCGAGCTCCGGGTCGGGAAACATAAAGTCCCCCCCCCCCTCCCCGAACACAACAGAGCGGCATGGTGTTGAGAAGAGTCCACAGAAAACCTGGCCAGCCCCCCCACCCCCCCCTAGAGGCCTGTGTTTTCTCCCTCATCCACTTACCGGGACAGCCACGATAAAAAAATATCTGCTTATTTTCCTGTACTGACACACACACACACACACAAAAACACACAATCTCAGGAGTATTGAGCTTCACGTGTTTGTTTAGGGTGCGCGTGGGTTTGTGTGTGTGTGCGTGTGTGTGTGTGTGTGAGAGTGTATGGCTGCTCCCAATTTGGCCTTTCCACACAGACATTCCTGTCACCCAGGGCCACCTGTTCCCGGCAGACACAACTGTTTCCAAACTTCTGGCTCGGCACCTCCCCCCTCCTCCCCCTCTCCCCCGGTCCCTCTGAACCATGGCACCCGTGGATGCCCGGCATGCCCCCACCATGACCGCCTCATTCGCCACGCATTCCGGGCCGGGGTATTGGATGACAGACAGGAAGAGGCGACGCGGGCGGAGGACGTCTTGTGTAGGTGACAGCTGGCTACGGACCTGCCTCTGAGGCGCTCCTCCTTTCATCGCCTCTCGCCGGGGCGGGGTGGCGCGCGACAGCCTCTCACATGTTTTATACATCTGACGGCGTCTTCTGCACCGGGGGGGAGCCAAGAAGAGAGGACAGAGGACCCCTCCGCTCTCGATCTGGGGGAGATAGTCTGGGACCTGGTGTGTGTACCTGTCTTCACTGTGTCCCCATGGATGTGTTCGAAGGACGGTTGGCCCATATCTCGTCAGGACACCTGACAGGTGATTCTCCCAAATGCAATGTAGAACGGGAACCATACAAGTCGACATTCTGAATCTCGTAACCATACCTGCTGTCGATTGGTCAGAAGTTGCCATGGCGTGCCATGGTTTCTCAACACGACGCCTGTTGTGTTCCTCCGCTTCCTCGCTGTGTCCCACTTCAACAGGCGTTGTCAAGCGGTACAGTGGGACATTGGTTCCCTCCACTGGCTGAGAAAAACCCTTTCTCTGCCTCACACACAGCCTCTTGTCTTCCTCCTTTCTCCCTCACACACAGCCTCCTGTCTTCCTCCTTTCTCCCTCACACACAGCCTCCTGTCTTCCTCCTTTCTCCCTCACACACAGCCTCCTGTCTTCTCCCTCTCCGCCTCAAACACAGCCTCTGTCTTCCCCCTCTCTGCCTCACACACAGCCTCCTGTCTTCCTTCTTTCTCCCTCACACACAGCCTCCTGTCTTCTCCCTCTCCGCCTCGAACACAGCCTCTGTCTTCCCCCTCTCTGCCTCACACACAGCCTCCTGTCTTCCTCCTTTCTCCCTCACACACAGCCTCTTGTCTTCTCCCTCTCCGCCTCAAACACAGCCTCTGTCTTCCCCCTCTCTGCCTCACACACAGCCTCCTGTCTTCCTCCTTTCTGCCTCACAAACAGCCTCCTGTTTTTCTCCTCTCTTCCTCACTCACTGCACCTTTGTCTTCCACCTCACCCACTGTACCTCTCCCCTCCCCCATTCTGCCTCTTGGACTCAGCCCCACTGCACGGCCTGCTGCGATCTAACAGCTGCGACGTCACGCGCTAAGCTATCTTTCCCTGCAGGCCCTGACACCGTGGAATCACTCTGTCTGGGCAAGCCCCACGTCAGTCCCCTCCCCGACCAGCACCCTGCACAAAGAGAAGGGATGGAGGGAGAAAGAGGGAAGGAGGAAGGGGAAAGAATATCTAAAGGTGAAGAGAAGGATGGAGAAGACATGAGAAGGATGGAGGAGGAAGAGACGGTGGGTTGGAAAAGGGAGAATAGTGTCACATGATGGGCAGGAGGAGATGAAGCAATTACCACTGGTACATGAGGCAATTACCACTGGTATATAAAGTAATTACCACTGATATATGAAGCAATTACCACTAGTATATGAAGCAATTACCACTGGTATATGAAGCACTTACCGTTGGAATATAAAGCCAACGCCAAGATTAATATTTTTTTTACGATATGACGTCGGCAAATAATTACACACAGTGATGGTAATAATGGACGTTGTTTGCCTTGAGATAGATGAAAACGGTTTCCATGCCGACGGTATGTGTCATATACGTTAATAATAACGATGTCTGCCAGGCCTTTTTGATGGCATGCTGTATCTAGGATACGGAGGTAACTGGTAGCTTCTACTTTACATGTGCTTTGTGTAATTAACTTCCACAAACTCATCCGGTCTGGTTTATGCGCTCCACAAAGACCAATGCAGAGGAGTCAAAGTAGGACACGCTTTCTCTCTGCTCCTCTGTTCTTTTCTCTGTCTCCTTCTGTCTCAAAGCCGTCTCCCTTGATTACGAAGGAGGAGAAAAGAGGGAGCGGAGTAGAGAGGGGAGCGGGAGGGAGTGAGTTGCGGGAAGAGGATTGTCAGAGAAGCCTTTGATGTTCTTTGATTAATATTTCTCCTTTATTTTGCCTTTTTATTCCTTCATTACATTTTGTATTATCCTGTTGTTCCAGGGCTGGAGGGTTTGCATTAGGGGGCTTCTGGGAAACGTTTTTATATTCCTATAATGATTTTGTTGGGAACTTAATTCTGATTTCATATGTTACCACATTTAATACATTTATATTGTCGACCTTCGCCACTATATTAAATAACTTAATTTAGGATTATATTATGACGTTATCCTCCTGGTCACCATTCCCATACACTCAAACAATGGTTCTCCTACCTGGACAACACAATAATATTCTACATTGGTCTGGGCCTGCATCCGGGATGCCTTTATAGGTTGTTCTCAAGCAGCCCTGAATTGTCTCTTATTTCTGTTGCCTTTTTCTAAACTAAGCTGTGGATTAAGCTGTTTGTGCTTCGTGCCTCGCGCCCTTCAGCTCTCATCTGCCACCTCTCCTCTAGTAGTTTTCTAAAGAAATCATTAATGGGATGTTTCCCTGCAACCTCTCTGCGTCTTCCAACCGTGACAACATAGCACCGTTTCGTTTTTTTCCGAAGAGGGTGCCATGTGATCAGAGATAGGTAAAAGTGAACAGGGTCTTTGAAAATGACGGGTCCCATTTACACGCCAACGCGTCCTCGCACAATCCACACACACACACGCACACACACGTAAGCAAAAACATGTATACATTTAATTGACCTAAAGCATTTCAGGTATATAGTGTAAATGTGTTTCCATTTTATTAGCATCACCTTACATGAAATACATTGTCATCTGTAAATATGGAGACAGTTAGCTTATTGTTATTTTTATTAAACAGGCACAGCTAGTAAAGATTCTCAACTTTTATTGCAGAGGTGAGTGTCTCCCTTTCGACTGATACTATACATATTGGTTTCACCTTTGAAAAAAAACTTTTATTGTCCACCTATTTCAAGGTTTGAAAATGTACCAATACATGTCCAAACTAAGCGCTTATGCTTCTCTTAAGGCATCTTCAAGTAAAGAAATGTTGGATTTGAATCTGGAGATTGACCTGGCCAGTCAAGGACTGTCTCTGTTTGGCCTTCGGCACCCCTGTCGCTGATATTAGGCAGACAAGAGGAATATAAACACTTCCCAATGGATTCTGCTGCCGTCAGCATCATCAGTCAAGACAAGTGACAATGTTCCAGTGACCCTGCATCCATAGTGGGCAGACCCTCTTGGTACATCTCACCATCTCTCTGGAACCAATTCATCTCTGTCTACTTCAGTGTTCTTCACTAATTGTTGATGGTGGCCAGCCGGGTAGAGATAAGAGTGATGGCTGCCAGAAGATAAAATACAATCGGGACCAAAACAAAGGTGTCCATTCACGGTTGACTGGTCCTTCCTTGTAGGGATGGTTTGTCCCCAACACATGTAGTTATGCATTGATGGCTACATAGTACATAGTACAGAACACACACACCCTGGGCCAACACACACAATCCTCTGCCCCATGTTGCCTGACGGAGTTCCATGTATTTTAGAAGTGCCATGGAAGTGAATGTTACTACCAGGAAACTATGAGCTACCAAAGCGCAATTTTGAATGGAATCCCAAAAAAAGTGTTTTGAGGCCAAATGCATTTATAGAATCAGGCAATATTGTCACTTCATCAATTTCAATCTGTCTTGCTCTATTTTCTCTTTGTAGACAACTTGCAGACAACTGACTGGCTGTACTATTTCTCCAGCGCTTCGTGCCTTCTAGGGGAAGTCTAGTGGAGTTAGTAGTTCAAGGCTGTTACCCAACTTGGGGGGTTGATAGCAGCTCCATACCATGTCATTTACAAGTTCCACTCGACCAGCTGAGCAAACTGATAGTGATTTCTGGGTTTGTGTGTGTGTGTGGGTGGGGGGGGTTCAAATGCAGCCCGCCTCTCGATCTGTCTTGCACACTGGTTCTCTAGCATATCCTTTCTGACTCCCGTTCAAACTGAAGACACTGATGCAGTCTGGAGCTGTGTGATACTGAGTGTTATTACAGACTTACACAGACTGGAGCTTTGTGAGCTGCGTGATACTGAATGTTATTACAGACTGATACGTACTGGAGCTGCGTGATAATGAGTGTTATTACAGACTGATACAGACTGGAGCTGTGTGATAATGAGTGTTATTACAGACTGATACAGACTGGAGCTGCGTGATAATGAGTGTTATTACAGACTGACACAGACTGGAGCTGCGTGATAATGAGTGTTATTACAGACTGACACAGACTGGAGCTGCGTGATAATGAGTGTTATTACAGACTGATACAGACTGGAGCTTCGTGATAATGAGTGTTATTACAGACTGATACAGACTGGAGCTGCGTGATAATGAGTGTTATTACAGACTGATACAGACTCTTATTATACACCATATGTTGGTGTACGCATCCTCTCACAAACAACTGCGCACATACTTTCCTTATTCATCGAATTAGCCTCTTGCCTGTGTCTTTCAGATCGCGTAGATCGATGTGTAGTGCGAAACAGATGATTCATTTGACAGGGATCATCCCGTTGTGTGTGCCTTGCCTCAAGGCCCCGGCGTTGGTGTGGCGCTCCGTACCGGCGGTGTTTGTTAGCGCGGCAACCTCCCACTTCACAGGTCGTACGGCTCACATCCACTCAGCATTACCGTGCACTGCTTCCCCTTCCCATGTGGCGGCCTCTTCCTCACCGCCTCTTCCTCACAGCCTCTTCCTCACAACCTCTTCCTCACAGCTTCTTCCTTACAACCTCTTCCTCACAGCCTCTTCCTCACAGCCTCCTCCTCACACAGTGCTTTCACGCCGCCCGCCTTACCGCGCGGCTCCTTTTAACCGATCGCGCGATCGAGAGAAGAGAAAAAGAGGAGAGACAATAGGCTGAGGGGAGAGAGCAGAGAAAGGAGTAGTAGAGTGTACAAAAGGAGCGGGAGGGAGAACAGAGAAAGGGGAGTTGAGAGGGGGGCCTGGAATAAGATTTAGGTCCATGATAACGCTTGACAATATCAGGGTTCCTACCCCCCCCCCACCTCTACTACATTACATGTGCTGTCATTTGGTTGTTGTCTTTTATCTCTCACTCCAGCATGTCTCTCTCGTTCCCTTGTTCCCTCCCCCCTTGATCCCTGTGATGTTTTGATCCCGTTTTTCAACCTCTCTCTCTCTCTCCATCTCTCTCTCTCTCTCTCCATCTCTTTCTCTTTCCATCTCTCTCTCATCTCTCTCTTTTGTGTGTAGGGAGGCTCCCAGCAGTATTCAGCCTCTTCAGATTGATCCAAAGCTCTATCTTTCTCCCTCTGGCCTGCTATTGATCAGGGGGATAGAGGAGAGGAGCGGGGAGGAGAGAGGAGAGCACAGGGGTAGAGGAGTGCTGCAGGGTGGAGGGTAGAGAAAGAGAGAAACTGAGCAAGACTGAGACTAGATCTCTCCTGGGTTGGCAGGAGGGCTTTTACAAGCATGCACGCATGGAGACATGCGCACACACACACACACACACACAAACGCGCGAACGCACACACACGCACCCATACACATGCTTTAATACCACCGTACAGGATGCTGTGGACATATGCAGTATCATAATTAGTATAATGTAAGACAGGGCTGCACTGAAAGCCAAGGAGTTAAAGGCAGTCTGGTTCAACTCCGGGAGGCCCAGACTACAGAATACACCCTGTCCTAAATAGCAACATATTAGTCATAGTCCACTGCTTTAGACCGGGAGACGTATGGGAGCTGGGTAAAATGGTGTGCGCTAAACATGGAATAGGGTGTCATTTGGGATTTGGGATGCGTGTATTGTCACTGACTGGTGTGTACCCCTGGGCTCACTCCACACTCCAAAGTCATCGGGTGCGGCACTTGATCAAAGAACTAGCTGCAGGTCCAGGAGTGACAGTTGACTTTCTGGGTTTAAGGCAAGGTTACTTGTCATCTTGCAAGGCAAGGAAGTGCTACGCGCCAGCTCTTAAATTGTAGCCTTTCTGCGTTCAAATGTAGGAAAGAAAACGTGTTTTTTTCTATTAAATATAGATGCTTGAGCAGCTCTTGCATGAGCTACTTCTGACAGGAAACCCGACCAGATAATGTCCTAAAAATCCACCCCGCGCTGGGCTCTGTGACAAACACGAAAACACACATTTAGATATTTGGAATCAAAACCCCCACGTTTCTTCCGTACATTATCCATTAAAGTTACTTCCAAATGTGATAGGGGGATTGGGTGGTTGAGGAATATGATCAGTTTGACATTCATCAGAGATGAGTGTGAATGTTGTTTAAAACCCTGTCTCCAAAAGCATCAAGATTGATGTAACAATATGATGCATGCCTTTAATAATTCAACCTGCACTTGAAAGAATATGTTACTTACAGTGATGTGAGAACTTTCTCACTAGAACTGCCATTTCATAACGGATGGCATTCATGTTGACTCCATGGAATACCCGGCTAAAGATCTTTCAACTTGTCAGACAAAAGGTTAGCTAGGTCTTCCTCAAACGCTGCCAGTTACTAACCTTTTGATTTGGTTGTCTTCTGGTGTCTAATACTCCATGAGGCTCCGTTCCACACACTTTCCAGGCCTTTGAAGTTCTCTCATTAGCAGATTGCTGCAAAAGCAATGTGATTCAAAATAACAAAAGGTATGAAAAATTCTGTTGGGACTACACACACACATAGTAAGACACAAACATATACACACACGGAAACAAAAAAACACGGTGAATAAGAGAGACAAATATAAACACATACACACAGCTACAGAGGGAAACAGCCACTGCACTGCAAACACTCACTGCCACATAGAGAGACAAACACACACACATGCATACATACCGATAGTGACGCACAAACATGCATTTCTACCTTGACACAGAGACTCACATACACTCACATACACATACACCTAAAGAGAGAGAGATGAACACACAGAGGGACACAAACACTCACAAACACACAACGACACAAGCACACATATGTACAGATTGGGACACACAAACATGCATGGAAACACAGACACACACACACACACTGACTAGATCCACAGTATGCCTGCAGCCTGTCGTGAAGTATTGCTCCTTCCTCCTTATAGGATCTGACAGAAGGCAACAGTGGGAGTTACATCAGAAGGGAGTGCTGTCTGATGTGGGGGGTGTCGTGGCTGCCGTCGGAATACACTTGTTTGGCCTCATTGATGTGAGCAGGTGAAGAGAGGAGGCTTTCCTCCCAGTCAGCGAGGATGTCTCAGTTTACCAAGCCACTTGGCCCTCCCTGAACCTCCCCTCTTTTCATACAGCCTCCCTCCTCCGTCTCTCCCTCGCCCTCTACATCTCTCCCTCTCTGAATCTGCCGACGTGTGAGACGCCAAGGGAGCGAGAGTGGGGGGAGAGATGGAAAAAAGTGATGCAGAGACACCCCTGGCCTATTCTTGTTTTGTTTTCCCAACGTTTCATTTTTCTACTTTGATTCTATTTTGCCCCCCCCCCCCCCCCCCCCCCCCCC
>JACXGK010010741.1:0-17341 GCA_016801125.1 Novumbra hubbsi | reverse complement strand
AGTATTACGGCGTTACAGTAGTCAGGCTACTCGCTGGTCAGCACTCATGAGTATTACGGCGTTACAGTAGTCAGGCTACTCGCTGGTCAGCACTCATGAGTGTTACGGCGTTACAGTAGTCAGGCTACTCGCTGGTCAGCACTCATGAGTGTTACGGCGTTACAGTAGTCAGGCTACTCGCTGGTCAGCACTCATGAGTATTACGGCGTTACAGTAGTCAGGCTACTCGCTGGTCAGCACTCATGAGTGTTACGGCGTTACAGTAGTCAGGCTACTCGCTGGTCAGCAGACCCAGAATTAGTTTCTGAGGAAGTGTGTTTGCAAATCATTTATCAACTTCAAACTGTTTCTAACATGGGGTCAGTAGTCAGTATTGTTGGTCAGTGACTGCACAGTAAACAAGGATTGCCTGTGGCACTGTAGACGAGCCAAACATGCAACTGAACACTAAAACCTAGGGTCTGCTACCAGAAACTACACTTGACTAAATAAAATATAGATCATTTGTTAATTTCTGAACAATATGAAACTGTCTAATAATTAGTTATGAGTGTGTGTTGGTTTCACCTCATCATCCACTGCCATCTGGTCCTTGTCTATCTGACAGTAAAGCACAGCGTCGTGGATTGAAGAGAAGATACATGCTTTTGTGACTCCATCACTGAAGAACCCACAGCTCTCTAGATTCTCAATAACAGCAGCTACAGAGATACATATGGAGACAGAGAGAGAGAGAAACAGATAGAGACAGAGATTAAGACAGAGACAGAAAGAGAGAGGGATGGGGAGAGATGGAGAGAGGGAAAGGATATATGGGGATAGACGGGGAAAAGGACAGGAATGAGGTTGAGGTTGAGATTAAACATTACATTGGGCACAATAATTGTTTCTCACGACAAGCAACTTCCCCTAATTCTGCGCGTAAGAAAATGAAAGTAAATAACTCATTAAATTATAGGAAACACCCACAACAACATTGTTTCAGCAGCCACGCTACACACATACATACACGTTGCTGTCAGAGACCTGAAAGTTTAATATGAAGGTTTTGGGAAAACTCACTCTGACAACCACAAAGGATCACCTTGACACCAATAACACTGTAGTCTCTCCGTATCTGAAACAGCACCAGAACAGGTCAAAGGTCGGGTAAGATTAAATGAATGCAAGAAAAGGAAGTGAGAAAAAGTGGTGAGAAGTGAGAACTGACTCTGAGCGGATGGTCAACTCACACTGCGAAGCGTTTTGACACCCACAGTGTCCAGGAAGTTTACAGGGCTAAGGTCCAGGATGATGGCATGAGGAAGGGCAGCGACTGCCCCATCGTTCTCCACATCCTTATTTAAATGGTCTGGCTCCATCTGCTGGACAGGACATGGATCTATCATTAACAAGAAACACGCTTATCACACAAACCTTTTCAATTCCCTGTCGGAGCTGAATGAGCTAGAAAATTAACCTAAGCTTGAACGCTTGGGGTCTTTATGGGATATGAAGCACTGCAGTCAGTTTGCTTGAGGCCAAATGTAACTTCTTTTGACATAGGGTTATGCAGTTGCTTGAATATGTGTTTTTGTTTGTGTTGGTGTGTGTTACTTCTATAGCAGAAAAGCTAAACATTATCTAACAGGGCACACGCAAAAGAGAATGGGATATCAGTGGTGAATCTGGACTACAGAGTGCCTTCAAACCAATGGAGGGCGATGTCCTTCTTGACACCTTTAACCTGTCCCTGTCAACAACCATAGCGCCCTCCTGATTCAAGGACACTGTCATCCTTCCAGCTCCCTCTTTTGTCAGTGATACTTCCTCACCGGATCCTTTGCAGTGTTGTTTTGTATCTTCTTGGCCTCTTTCTTTTCCCTCCTCAATCTCTTGGCCTCCACTTTCTTCTTCTGAGAGATGAGTTTAGTGATGTCAATCCCGCTCTGCAGACACAAAAACAAGGAAGTGAGGCATTCTATGGTCTTTTGCCATTACTACTGTGGAATATGACAGCATAATTGCAAGGTCCAGGAGAGGAGGAACGGATGCATCTTAACAATGTCTGTCCCGCTCTCAATACGCACAAGGGGGAATGGAAAACGGTCAGACATGTCACCACACTTTCCCGAAGTACGCTTCAGTACTGCTTATTCATTCCCTGTGTAGTGCATTGTTATTGCTCGGAACGTTTACCAACATTGTTCTTGGTTCTGAATGGTTGGCTCCTAACAAACGGTGGTGTTGCCGAGTGACCTTTCAACTCACCTTGGCTGCCAGGGCATCTTGGTACATCTCAGCATTGGCAAAGTAGAGGGTGGCAGAGGAGCGGAAGATCAGTATCCCAGGGATCTCCTTCACCTGAGAGACAAGTGTATCTTATAGGCACTGATCTGGGTTGGTGTAAAATCTTCCCCTGACACTAGAAGTTAGGATTAGGTTTAGAGAGTGGAAGTCGGTCGTAGGTCAATACATTGGCGAATCTTCACCTCAAAGCGCATTTGAATGACCAAAATCATAGCCCTGGCACCTATAGTGAAACATATTCATATGTATTTATATACTGCATACTGTTTGCCATAGATGCACACCTGATTAAATCCCTCCACTGGTCTGTAGATGTCAGTCTCAGGGACCTGCCCTAGGAGGGAATAATTTGGCCTGAAAACATTTAGATAAGACATCAATATCATTTAAATGTATAAAAAATACTGTTAAGAGTGATGAGGTTGTTTAATAAATTAAACTAGTAAATTAAACAGAGGTTTGAATGGAAGTACCATAAAGCCTGCCTGGGACAGATTGGAGATAATGTGTGGGGAAGGGTTCCCAGTGGTTGGGATGTGAGTGTGTGTCTGTATGAAGGGGCTTGTGCTCACAGCTGGGTCCTGAAGATGACCGTGAGCATGGAGAAAGCAATGGAGGCTGCCAGGCCCATGTCAGGGTTGAAGAGCACCGTTAAGATGAGAGTGGCCACCCACACCAGCTAATGAGAACAGACAAACAGGAAACCAAACCGTTAATACACACAACTATCCACACTCTTAAAACACTCTCTCTCATGTCAGTATTGATGTTTTTTGGTGCTGAATGTTTATGGCGAAAGCAAACATCCCTATGTGAAGAGAAGTGATGAACGACACAGGAAATATTAGCATAACCTCTGGACAGAGTTGGATATTGTAAGGATTATACAGAGGCATCTAAAACATTTGAATATTGTGGAAATGTTTACATTTCAAGCCTTTTTTGTTCCAATCTTGGTGATTATGGCTTACAACGAACAGAACTAAAAAATCCAGTATATCAAAATATTATAATAAAAAATGTATAATAGAGAACTGTCGACCCGAGACGAGCTTTATTCAAGAGCATATTCTGTTTAACTCGTATCAATATAATGCAGTTTAGTAATCAAAAGCTCAACCTTAAACAGACCGTTTGAAAAATGCTCCTGAGTGTAACCTCCTCCTTGAACTGGTCAATCAGCATTGGATGAGCCAATATGTTTTATGCCTGGTACTCATCCACACCATGTTAGTTGTTGCCATACACCGTCATATCATTATGAAATGGAAAAGCTGCCATGAAATACTGTATAAAACATTTTTGGAAGGAAATTACTAATTTTTTAAGTTAATATTTCATAGAAATCTGTACACCCTGGTCAGTTAAACAACGTGTATGCCCATCCACCACCCCGTCAGCAATACCCTAGCAAACTAACAGTTTATTGTACTCTCGTCAATGCCTCTAGTCTATCAGGTTTAACCCAGCAGGACAAATGTCTAATATTGATTTATTTACAGAGACTCCTCATGTCCTCTATATATGTAGCCATTACCAACAGAGCTGAAAAACCAACAAACAAACTTTAAATCCACTCGAAGAGCCTTCTCCTCCTTCTCTACATCCTTTATCTTGTCCTTAATCCAGCCATTCTTTTCACGGCCTGCCAGGCCAGTGAGATCCAATACCCTCTATCGTTTGGAGCATGAATACTTGTTTGTCATTGCCATCCTGTTAAAGTTCATCCTTTCCTATTGCATCTCGTCGGTCATTGTTCGGATCCCGTTGCATTAGTATTGTTGTTCATTTCTTGTTTTAGTTCTCCCTGCCTTCTACAAGCAACACTACACTCCATGCTTTCTCTTTCTTACTCTCACCATATCCACTTTATTGCTCCTCCACAGAGTTGGGATGTCCATGAACTGCTTCATCATGCCGTGTAGGTTCACATAGATGATTGCTGCCAAAACAGCCTGGCGGACAAAACGACAGGCACCAGTAGAAATCACACCCATGAACTACTTCAGTGATGAATAGTGTCTGTTTTAAACAACAGCCAGTAGAATGGTACCTTTGGCAGTTCTTCGAAGAGAGACCCAATCCACAGTGTGATGATGAGAATCACCATGGCTGAAAGTGCACCGGCCACCTAAGAGGAGGAAGAAAGTGAAAAAAGAGACAAAACATATATATTTATATATATATATATATATATATATATGTATATACACTGGAGATGGACCATTGAGGGTTACAACAGACAAACACCAGACACTCCTGCACTTGTGTGGTTTTGTGAATAATGAGCAATGGCAGTTAAAATTAAGGGCTAGACAAGGAATGATTTGTTTTAATGAACCTACGTGGGTGTGCAGTGTGGGCTTTAATGAATCCTTCAGTGTTTATTTTTGATTTTTATGAGCCCACTTCACTTCCACATCAATTTGACAGAATAATGTATGATACCCCCATAATGAGAGGAGCATGTACCTGAGTCTTTCCCCCTGTGCTTTCCTGAACCATGCTGCGAGACATCGAGCAACTAATTGCGAAGCACTGGAAAAAACCCCCGATGGAGTTGCTGAGACCCAGGGCTATCAGTTCCTAAATTAGGAACACACAACGTCCTCACTAAATATACCTGAATGAAACACAAGAAGGTAACGCTAGCAATTACAACCGTATCCACTGCCATATTTTTCTCACCTGGTTGCTGTCAACTTTGTAGCCGTATTTTAAGGCAAAGATTCTTCCGAGAGAGATGGCAATTCCATAGCCAACAACAGACAGGGCAAAGGCATCACCTATCACCTGGCCAAACAGAGAGGCATCGGGCAGGACGGGGGGCTGTAGACTGGAGAGTAGAATAGAGGATTTCATTAAGGCATCATGGGGGTGTGTACTGTTGTTTGGTTTTGGTGCTGCATGGTATAATATCATATGTATGTGTGCATAGTTTCATACATTTGAATTGGGATTTTATGCAATGAAGGTGCTGAGTTCATCAGTATGTTTTCACTTAAATACTTTTGGTTACAAGAAGTTACTAAAAGTGAATAACAGTCACAATAACATATTTTCTCTTGATTTCAGCTTTGCTTAAATAAAGTTGCATTTTGAATAAAGGTTTATTGGCTGTGTTAAATGCAAAAAATAAAATGTTTACAAAGACAACATTGTATTTGTTTTAGGAAAAATCTATGCGCATTTTCAATTTGATGAGAGCAACACGTTTCAGAAAATTTGTGACAGGGGCATGTTGACCACGGTATTGCATCACCTCTTCTTTGAACAAATCAGAGGAAACCAATTGCTGTAGTTGTGAAAGTTAAATTCTTTTTAAAATTCTTGCTTGAACAGTTTGGGGTCTCCTTTGTAATAGTTTGGGTTTCATAATGCACTAAATGTTTTCAAAGAGTGACAGGTCTTAACTGCAGGCAGGCCAGTTTAGCACCAGTACTCTTTTACTTTGTAGCCATGCTGTTGTAATACGTGCAGAATGTGACAAACCAAACCCTAACCAAACTGTCAGAAACTCCATGAGGGCCAAACATCCTCTATTGGGACAAAGCCCAGACCAGCACCACGCAGCTTGATTGACATTTGCCTTGGAACATTGGCAGGTTGGCAATTGGTCCTCTGAGCATGTGACATACATGAAAGAGTTTGGACACTCCCTGGTAAACGTTATGCTGCCTGCAACATCATCCAGCATGAACGGTTTGGCAGTGGGTCAGTGATGGTCTGGGGAGGCATATTCTTGGGGGGTCACACATGCATTCACATGCAAGCCAACGGTACCCTGACTGCTGTTAGATACCATTCCACAGACCTGAATCCAATTGAGATTCTCCGGGACATTTTGTACAATATTGGTGAAACTGACTCCCCCAAGTAACGCCACAGACTGTCCAGGAATTCACTAATACTCTGATTCAGGTTGGTGGGATTTTTGGTGTGAGTTTGAATCTAGCCCTCAATCGTTTGGGGATTTTGGTTTCCATTGACGGTTGTTACGTCATTACGTTCTCTATCAATTACACAATGTATATTACACAATATACTTAGTTCATTGAGCTCCAATGTAATTTAAGTGTTCCCTTATTTATGTATTCACACTAAAAAAATTTCGAACACTTCTACTTTCCAGGTTTTATTGAAATTCACACATTCACATTAATGTTTTAATGTACTCTTAAATAAAAGCAGAGTTGCAGAAGTTCCCTCAAATGTGTTTGACTTGTAGGTTGTTTTGCTTTCAACCTTTAGCCCTGTTCATTTTAATTTAGCTTTATGGGGTTTAAGTCAGGATACTGTGGATACCATTCAAAGATTTTAAGCCTACCATCATGTTCTTCTCTTCTAAGGTTGTTCTGACATAGCCTGGAGATAAGTTTTGGGTTATTATCTTGCTGTAGGATGAACCCCTGATCAAGTTGGATGCATTGCATGGCTCTGCAAAAAACTGTGGGAGCGGTTTTAGTTCAGGGTTCCACTCACTTTGTTCAAGTCGCTAAGGATCCAGCACACGGAGGAACCATCCCAGTGTAGAAAAACACAGCGTGATGAATCTAAGATTTAATTTTTATTAATCGGTCCATAAGTAGGAATTGTTAGTAGCATTTAAGGCTTAATTTACTTTTGATAAACTCTGAAACGTACATTATTTTTCAGTTTAAGTTTTCAATTTAGAGAAACAACTAGAAAAATGGGGCTGCTCTTGAACTTTTGAGTTGTAGTGAATGTCTTCCCATTTTATAGATATATAATGGGTTGGGTGTATGAATGTGGTAATGTACCGTTCAAAAGTTTGGGGTCATGTAGAAATGTCCATGACAATGTATAATAGACAATGTTGTAAATGTCTATTATAGATTATTGATAAAGGATGGCTATCGTCACTCGATTCCATACTCTGTGGACGGCGCTTGATTGAGGCCAATTTCCTCCTACAACAAGACGATGATCCAAAGCACAGCTCCAAACGATGCTAGAATTATTGAGGGAGGAAGCAGTCAGCTAGTATACTTTCTGTAATAAAGTGACCAGCACATACCGGATCCCAGCCTTATTGAGCTGTTGTAGGAGCAGCTTGATCATATGGTACATAACAAGTGCCCATCAAGCCAATGCAACTAGAGTGGTTTCAGGAAGCATGGGGGGAAATTCATCAGGTTACCTCAACAAATTGAAAACTAGAATGCCAAATGTCTGTAAGGCTGCAATTGCAGCAAATGGAGGATTCTTTGACAAAAAGACATAATTATTATTTCAATTAAAAATTATTAATTCTAACCTTGTCAATCACTATATTTCCTATTGACTTCGTTATATTTCCTATTCAAACTAATTTCATGTATGTTGTCATGGAAAACGAGGAAAAGTGACCCCAAACATTTGAGCGGTGTATATTTGTGGTATTGTATATGTTAGTTTACATATAAGGTCATGTTTATTGGTGGTATTGTATATATATGAGGTAATGTTCATCTATGGTGTTGTAAATGTTATTGCATTTAAGAGGCTATGTTTATTTGTGGGATTGTATGCATTTGTGCATATAGCGGGTTTGATTTATCAGATCAAAAAGTATTGAACCCATGAAGAAAGGGAGGTGCAAAAAGCATGGAAAGCCAAGACAACAGCTGAAATCTATCATTATAATTAAAAAGCAATTCAGCCCCTTGTCAGTGCAAATTAATATCAGCTGGTTCAGTCCCAACTGATGGCCTACAAAAAGGTCTCATTGCCAAGGTGTTACACAAGACATATCTCATGGTGTGTAAAAGCAAAGAGCTGTCTCAATACCTTTGCAACCGAATTGTTGCAAAACATGACAATAGCATTGGTTCCAGGCGCATTTCTAAGCTTCTGAACGTTCCAGTGAGCACTGTTGGGGCCATAATACGGAAGTATTATGACAATCATTTCATCACAAATTTGCCTCAACCAGGTGCTCCTCGCAAGATTTCTGACAGAGGAGTGAAAAGTATAATCAGAAGAGTTTTCCAATAGAGCTGGAATTAGCAGGTACTGTTGTCTCAAAGAAAACAGTAAGTAATGCACACCACCGCCATGGCCTGTATGCATGCTCACCACGCAAGACTCCATTGCTGAAAAAAAAGCATGTTGAAGCTTGTTTAAAGTTTTCTGCACAACATTTGGAAAAGCCAGTAAAATACTGGGAGAATATAGTGTGGTTAGATGAGAGCCAAATTGAACTGTTTGGATGCCATAATACACACCATGTTCGGAGGACAAATGGCACTGCACATCCCCCTAAAAACACCATACCAACAATGAATTTTGGAGGTGGGAACATCATGGTGTGGGGCTGCTTTTTAGCAAATGGTACTGGCAAATTTCAGATAATTGAAGGACAGTTGAATGGGCAAATTTATCGAGACATTCTTGACACAAATCTGCTGCCATATACTAGGATGATGAAGATGAAACGAGGGTGGACATTTCATCAAGACAATGATCCCAAACACACAACCAAGGAAACTCTCAAATGGTTTCAAAGAAAGAAAAAAAGGCTGCTAGAATGGCCCAGCTAATCACCTGACTTAAATTCCATTGAAAAGCTATGGAAAGAACTGAAGATCAAGATTCATAAAAGAGGCCCGCGGAACCTACAAGATTTGAAGACTGTTTGTGTGGAAGAATGGGCCAAAATCACACCAGAGCAATGCATGTGATTAGTTTCTCCATACAGGAGGCTTCTTGAAGCTACCATTACCAAAGGCTTTTGTACAAAGTATTAAATAAATACCAGTAAGCATATTCAATACTTTTTCCCTGTGTCATTTCACATGATAACACTGAACTTCCTTTCTGAGCTTATTTGTTTCGGTTACCAACATCTGGTGAAAATTTCATGTCAATAGCACCTTTGAAAATATATTTAGTGAGAACAATGGTGACATGTGCAATACTTATTTCACCCGCTGTATATGATGTCATGTTTATTTGTGGTATTGTATATATGAGATAATGTTTATCTGTGGTGTTGTAAATGTTATTGTAAGTAAGAGGTCATGTTTATTTGTGGGATTGTATAAGATTGTGTATATATGAGGTTATGTTTATTTGTGGGATATTATATGTGTATCGTGGTCTTAATGAGTGTATCATGGTCCTCTTCTCACCCAGAGGGGATCTCTCCCACCACTTCCACCCCATACTTTTCCTGCAGGTTCACTTGCCAGGAGATCACTGTGGCGATGATGATCTGACAACAGACAGACGCATAGACAGATGGACAGCTGAATGCATGACGTTAAAGTTTCAACCCACAAGGGTAACAGACAGATTGCATGTGATCTTTATTCCCAAATCATTCATTGTTGTTAAAACAATTTGAGCCTATGAAAGTCTTTTTTCCACCCTCTATCTACCCTTCTCAATTCTGTCATTTCCAATTGTATCTACACCTACGGCCCAGTCTCATTAACTCCTAATGGAGTCAGGAGAGTTGAAGATTTTGACAAGCCTCCCTGCTAAGTATTTACACTAAGCCATTACATACAGTTACACACTGAATTTAAAGAAGTAATAATTAAACAAGTAAGCTGATACTTTACAGGTGCCAGAAGTGCCTGAGGGAGCCGTTAGAGGGTGATGAGACCAGGAAAGTTATCCTTCGCCCTGTCGCGGGCAATGCAGGCCAATTTGCATCACCCATTGGGCTTCTAAATCACTCATCACCAAACGGCATAGTCAAGCCTCATAGCTAGATGCCCAGCTTGATAATACAAAGACATAGCTTAGACTGCTGTACCCCCTGAGAGGCCCCCATGGTTTGGTTGTTTTAATGTGGTCAAACAGACAACCGTTTTTTCCCCACAGGGTGTTATCATTGTGTGTTTCTAACAATTGAGCACAAAGAAATTATTTTCTGCCATATATTTGATGAGTGTGACTCACCCCCAGGAGTTCCACTGGAATGGGTACTGGTAGCTTTTTTCCCAGATAGGTGTTGAGCTCCTTGACGATGATGAGGCCTACAATAGTGACCAGGCTTACGATCAGCGTGCCAATGTTGGTTTTCGGTAACAAATAACACACTTCGATTACGGTCTGAAAGGCAGACACACAGAAAAAAATTTATATCAAAATTAGAGGGCACTACTTGACCCTTTTTGTTCAGCGACAAGCGTCCGGTGCTTTAGTGGATGTGTTTTTAATTCTCACAAAGATCAAGGAGAAAGGTCCGCTGCGACGATCCGGGCTGATACCGAACGTGTATTTGAGCTGAGAGACGATGACGTGGATGGCTGCTCCCGTGGTGTACCCCCTAACCAGGGGTTCAGACAAGTAGGTCACCACAAAGCCAAACTGAACCAGACCCAACAGCACCTGAACACACACGGGAGAAGCTGTCACTCAATAACGGACGTGCTGTAGTCAGGGAATGAGAAGCGATGAGTAACCTTTGTCTGAGAACCAAAGATTCAGGGGTCAAAGTTAATGCCTGGGCTTCTGCTCAGCGAGCTCAAACAGTCTCATGTTACATAGGAGAGAAGTTTGGTCAGTATTACCTGGAAGAGGCCAGATAAGAATGTCACGGCAGCAGCTACTTTAACCCTTTCTGCATCTCGAGCGAAAATGTCCACCACAGTTTGATTGGTGGCGTTGTCCCAGATCATGAAGTTGATGTTCGGAGCCAAGCGCTCCGTCACTCCACCGATCATCACACTCATCACCGCATAGGTACCTGGGAGAAAGAGGGGGCGCTCCGGGGTCAAGATACCAGGCGTATTCGCTATGTGCGCTGTTAGACTATGATATAATGAAATGTACACAATTACAAAGGTCTGCTTGGTTCACCTAACCAGTCCAAACCCTGCATATAAGCTTGTTTTTAGAGGTGCAATCAGTCCACACGATCTGTGTGAAATCTTTTTCCAGATGAAAAGCTTTGTCTCTGGAACGCATCACTGGTTTAAAAACCAAACTGACACTTTTTAAAAAGAGGTGGATTTCTGCAATTCTTGGGGTGTTCATGTGACAAAAGTGTACACAAACTTAAAATGTTGTAAAAAAAACACTAGAACCTCAAAGATTTAAAGGTTTGAACTAGAATAAAGTCAGTGCCTCGTTGCATAGGTATTTCAGAGTGATGGCATGAATATTCTATGCAGAACAACCAGGTCACAAGGTAGTGAAGTTATAAAACATAAAACATGGTTTTGCACTTATCAAAGCACTTACCCACAGAGATGTGTTTGGACGTTCCAAATATGAAGTAGATGAGAATGGGGTAAAACGACGAGAAGAGACCAAACACTGGAGGGACCGCTGCTAGCAGAGCATAGGCCATCCCTACAGTGACAAAACACATACTCATACCAAACACTCACTCGAAGACCGTTATTGTTTTGTTATCAAAATGGTAAAAGCGATTACCAAAAGCATTAATGTATGCTCTATAAGTGTGTGTATAAAACACAGAGGTTATATTTATTCCGGCGACCGGACCTTGAGGTAAGTGCATAATGCCCACACTGAGGCCTGAGATCAGGTCTCCCATGGCGTTGTCTCTGAGGGAGTAGCGAGGCAGCCAGGAGAGGACAGGAACACATGACAACATACAGCTCTTTAGCCGAGGACCAGAACACCTGGTTGACGACACACACAGACATTGAGATTCAGATAAGCTCAAACAAATGTGAAATTAGGTTAGGTATTAGAGGGATTTGCCAACGTTCATTATCTGTTGCTTGAGTACAGGACTTGTTTTCTAATATTCTAATCCTTTAATGATTAATTGTTGTTTTATTCAATATATTGTATAGGTCAATAGTTTCATGTCATGTGTGACACCATTACAAATAACTCATAATAAAGAACCTGGAGCATTTCTTCAAATGGTTATCAGAGGATGTATTAATATTCAAAACAATTATTAGCTAACTACACCCAGTTGGTAGGCCATAAATGCAAATCTAATAATAATAATTCATTTTATTCATGGGTGCCTTTCATAGCACTCAAGGACACCTTACAGTAAAAACAGGCAAATATAAATAGAAAAAACACATTTTACAATTAGTGACACAAAATTAAAAAAACAACATATCCCTAAATTTGATGGAGAGTGGAGTTATGTGGGGTAGGCCACATTCTATTTTTTTCAGATCTATTCAGGGTTAACATAATGCTAAGGCCTTACCTCATTGCATCTTTAATCTTTTTGGAGAGAGGGATTGTAACACTGGATTTCTCTGCCAATGTGTCGACTTCTCCCTCATCCAGCACCTCTCTGTTCACATGGTAGCCCACACGTCTTCTCTCATCCATGGTTGGGTCACACAATTCCTGTTCGAGCAGGTCCCTCTGCTACTTCTGATATCAACTCTCTCCCAGGGTTCTTCAGGTTGGTTCTCAATGATCTGTAGTGATATCCCACTAAAACTTGTTGAAAGAGTTTCCTGTCTTTGAAAAGTAAATCCACTGCAGGTCTGTTCTGTTTCACGTTGTCCTGTCCAAATATATATATATATATATACATATGCCCAGCGTAATCACATTTCTTGATAGAAATCCACATCCAATGTGTTTAAGCTTTCTAAGACTTAGTTCAACTTAAAAAGTTAGATTCCTTCGGAAGTTATTAGTTGAGATCTTTGCCTATAATTTGCTCTGGTTTAACTTTTATTCAGTAACCGTCTCTGTCACTGAGTATTGTCCAAGTATAGTATGACACAAAACCTTGAAGAGAAAACTACTATATATTTACAGAGGTGGGAGTGCAAAGTCCCTGTCCCTGCTTTCTCCCAGTAGAGATGGAACGACGGACATGTGGTTGGAGCTACAAGTTGAGTGAGTGAAAGACGCCTTTAGAAAGAGGCGTCTGAGCAACCTTATCTGGGCCAGATTAGATATTATAGAAATATTTATTTTAGCCAAGTCAGGGATTTGGCCATTGTTTTTACCTCCCCTGTGTGCATGATGTTTGACCTGGTCGTGTGAACAGAGAGGGCACACATAAGGTGACCGGGTGACCTTTGGGATTAATAATGAACCCATTGGGAAGACGTTTGTTGGCCATTCAAAATTCAACTGACACATTCTATTTTTGGTTGGGAACACAGCCTGGGCGACCTTTGTCCTCTTCCCTCCGGTTCAACCCTCTTGCTGAGACACTTATATCAAAAGCCTCTTTATTTATGGTCTGACTGGACTAATTAACATATAAAAGCAATTACCTTCCCTTCCAAGTTAAGTTAAACAACGGGCTATATATTCTTTTGTGGATAGTTAATATTCATCAACATATAAGAGCTTCAACTTCAGTCTATAGTTTGATATGTTGAGACAGTAAGTGTTATAATAGACACCTCAGGATACATCAGCATACATTATTTAAATATTTGGGAGAAGACAAGGGTGTTGCACCTGTCGATTATTAAAATAATCCCACTTTCATGCAAAATGCTCAAATTCCGAGTTTTAGTGCCGCTGCAGAATACATTTTTTGTAGTAGTAAGTACACTACCCAATGAAGTGGCTTACAGCAAAGTTAGTGCTACAAGAAAGAAGAAAATCAGCCTCATGTGAAATAAATCATCTTTCCTCCTTCATAGTTCCATTAACAAGACTGAAAGAATGCATGGATCAGCCATTGATAAGTGAAGATATAATTAAAGGGGCCAATTATGTAATAATTTTACTCTATTACTTGCATAAAAACAAGCGTACATAACCAGAACACATCTACAGGTAATCTTTGAAGTTAACCTTTTTAACATGCGTCATGATTATACAAATCAACAGTTGGGATCTCTCTGCTATAACCAGTCAAAGGGTTTGCTGTCAGGGTTTGTGCTAGAATCTCCTGTTGTGAAACCAAAGTTCAATCCCAAATCAACCTCCACCATTTCCAGGTAAATGAATGTTCAATTCCAAATCAACACACAGTTGCTACCTCAGAGCTTTGTTAACAACTAAAATGCTTAGAACAACGGGCTTGTTTGGGATCAGTGATAATATACAATTCAGTCCCATTCCTTAATGTACTGTTATCCATGTTGTGATTTGACAGGAATCTTATGGTTAGTATAAAACTGGCATTTAGGGGTTTCACGGGATAGCTGACCCCAACAGATCCTGTGTTCTAGTAGTAACACTCCCTTTGACAGGCAAACTTACAATTTCTTCACTCTAACCTTTCTGTGTATTTCTCTCTTATATCTTTATCCTTTAGCCATGCTATTTGTAGCCACTCTTTTAAAAAACAGCCAAAAATGAATGTAAGAGAATGATTATATAAAGTGACAATGTCTACATGTATGGACATGCACCACATGAAGTGTATAATGTATATGGTGGTGTTGGAAGGAGAGTTGTGGAACTCCCACCTTTGGATCACAAGACAGGTGCACTAACCATTACCCCATTTGGGGCAGAAGAGGGGTTCCACATTTCTCTGAATCATTTAAAAACAGATGTAGACATTATTCACCTTTAAATGAAACTGACTAATGGATTAAACCTTTAAAAATACCATCTAATAACTGTAGCTCCCTGATGGCTATTCTGAACGCTTGATGCCACAGTGGAATAGCTTCCAGTTAGTAGGAAATCTGCATGTGGATCATAATACTATACTGTAGAATCTTTCACTGAAAAGAAAATACAACCCTGTTTCCAAAATAATTGCAAATCATTTAAACCCTATATGCAACAGAAATTAATACAAAGACAAAATATCAAAAGTTGAAACTGAGACATTTTATTGTTTCTTGAAAAATATATGCCCACTTTGAATTTGATGTCAGCAACACGTTTAAAGAACAGAGGCAAACAAAAGACTGCTAAAATTGTGTAACACAAAAAACTATAGCTGTTAGAATATCCTGCAACTATTTTCAACAAGTCAGTAACATGACTGGGTATTAAACAATCATTCCAGGGAGGATGAGTCTGTCAAAAGTGTGGATGGGGAGGGGTATACCACTTTGTAAAAGACTGCACAGGCAAATAGTGCCACAATTTAGGACTAACGTTTTCCAATGTAAAATTGCCAAGAGTATGGGGATCTCATCATCTATGGTACATAAGACAATAATTAAAAGATTCAGAGAATCCAGGGAATTCTCTTCATGCGAGGAACAAGGCCAAAAATCAACAAAGTATTCATCCCCAAATGCAAATTAAAACTCTACCACACAAAGAAGAAACAATACATAAACAAGATCCAGAAAGGCAGCTGCCTTCTTTGGGCCCGAGCTGATTTAAGATGAATTAAGGCAAAGTGGAAAACCTGTGATCTGACAAATCAAAATTTGAAATATTATATCAAGCAAGAACGGAAGACATTTCACTTTAAAAACAACAAACATGCCCCTGTCCCAAATCTTTTAAACATTTTGCTGGCTTTAAATAAAAAATGGGCATATATTTTTCCAAAACAAATAACATTTCTCAGTTTCAGCATTGAAAATGTTGTCTTTGTAATATTTTCTATTAAATACAGGGCTAAATGATTTGCACATCAGTGCATAGGTTTTTTTGGCATTTCTTGCAGCGTCCCAACTTTGTGGAGTTGTCATGGTTTATTGTGTAACACAAATTACATCTGTCGTTCCCTTTGTGATCCCCAGAGGCCTGTGGTAACATAAATTATGACACAAACAACAAGTGACATTAGCTCACCTCACCCATTTTCATAATCTGATATAATTGGAGATGGTCCAGGAAAGTCGCCCAACATTCAACCCACGCAGACAGCGGTCATCAGGGGTTAGGAGGTTTGGACTGTTTCACTGACAGACAGACAGACAGACAGAGGCAGGAAGACAGACAGGAAGGCAGATGGACAGTCAGACAGGAAGGCAGACAGACACACAAACATGGGGAGAGTCTAAAGTAAAACATAAAAATGAGTGAGAACGGGCTGTAACCAGGCAACGTCAAACCAATCCTCTTTAGGCAGAGCTCCAGAGGTTCTCCTTAGAAGAATGTTGCAGACTCTAGACGGAACAGGTTCTGCCGGAAAACACACCAAATAATCAGAATCAAGATTTCAAGGAGTTGAATTTATTCAGTTTACAAGCAATTGCATGGAAGTTCGTCCTATACCCGAGTAGATGGGTCACAGACCTGGATCTTGTAGGACATTCTAGTTGAAATGCATCTGTTTAAGGGCAGCAGAGACAACTTTCCTGAAACATCGGTCAATTATCACAATAGCTTGCTCCTCAGTAGGTTGCAACACAGTTCCCTCTGCAATCACAGCTAATAACCTAATCTTCAACAAAACAACATGGTCCACAACATAGTCAACAGAGTTCCCCTCCCTTCTGTCTTCCTAGACAAGGATCCAGTTAAGGCTTATTATAAAGCCACACCATTAATTTACACCACAACAGAAAATGACTTTATACTAGTAATTTTCCTATTAAAATCAAATCAAAACGGGTTAATATTGGGAAACTTCGAGATGTACACTTGGCAAAACATATGGAATGATTCCCTGTAGAACATGTCCAACCGGTCAATATATTTAGCCAGTGGTCTGTTCAAACCATTTTGGCTAATAAAAAAGATCCAAACCTCCTAGGAGAGCAGGATGACCAGTTTGGAAGACATGGCTATGCAGGACTAAAAATGGAGCACACATGACTTCATCCCCCATCCAGTTCTGATGCTGCAGGCTGCTCAAGTCTTCTCCTCCTATTCAGCTCTGTGCTGAGATCCTGTAAAAGCAGAGTGACATCAACACCCTCAAACCGAGACAATCATTCCACCAGACACATGGTACGTAGACAAAGGATATTAGATAGAAAGGTCAGTTGCAATGTATACAGATATAGAGTTTACTCACAGCAGGGGCAGAGAGGTCCGGCAGTGTAGGACAGCGTGGGCCACAGAGGGGAAGAAGCAGGATCTGGGAAGAAAGTCAGGGACGAAGCCGAAACCCTGCAGTTGACTCAGCAGCCGGTCTATATCACACAGGTAACACAAAACCAAGACATTTCAATCTGAAACTAACAAGCACCCTACCACCACACTACCCATCCATCTAAAACTGACCAAGTACTACCCTACCACCACACTACCC
>JACXGK010010740.1:0-17342 GCA_016801125.1 Novumbra hubbsi | reverse complement strand
GAATGCCGTGAAACTCTTCCAAAAGAGGTTGTAAGTGAAACTGAGTCACTATGAAGCACAACTGTGCAACACGAAACAGAAAGACAATAACGAACGCAGAGACAAGACACATGAGGGATTAAATAAGCAGGCAATGAGCCGCAGCTGTTTGGAATCAGGGAGGGATGCGTTCACAGGACATGGGTAACAAGACAAACACAGACGGTGGTGCCTAGAAGGCCGGCGACGTCGAACGCCGGGGTGCCACGCCCACAGGGGAGTGGCCTCCACTAGGCGGTGACGTGACACTACCTCCAGAAACTGTTCCTGATGTGTCAGATAATTACATTATGCTGGGCATTATTTAACATCAAAGGCAAATTATTTTATTTAACAAGTGCACCGAATAACTTGGAAGTGTGTGGCCTGATGCTCCGGTAATGTCTACCAGACAGCAGTGGTGTGAACAGACCATAGCTTGGGTGGCTGTAGTCTTTTATGATGTTCCGTGCTGACCTAAGGCATTGTGTGTGTGGTAGATGCCCTGCATGGAAGGGAGATGGCAGCCAATGATGTGCTCTGCTGACTTCACCACCCTCTGGAGGGCTTTGTGGTTAGCAGCGAAGCAGCTGCCGTACCAGGCAGTGATATAGCCTGAGAGGATGCCTTCATGGTGCACCTGTAAAAGATGGTGAGAATTTGTACGGCCATGCCAAACTTCTTGAATCTCCTCAGGAAGTAAAGGCCTTTCCGGGCTGTTTTTACCGACGAGTCCGCTTGATAGGACTAAGTGAGGTCGTCTTTGACGAACACACCAAGGAACTTGAAATCGCGTTGAGGCCGGGATCCCCCCATTGCCGCTTCCAGAAGTCTTGCAAACGTTAAGAGAGCACTTGTTGTCCTGGTACCATGAAGCCAAGTCACTTATCACCTGTCTGTATTTGGTCGCATTGTTGTTGGAGATGAGACCCAGGATGGTGGTGTCGTCTGCAACCTTAAGTATGATGTTGGAGCTGTGTGTGGCCAAACGATCATGCGTGAACAGGGAAGGGGAATGAGTATGCAGCCCTGAGGGTTTCCGATACTCAGTCCAGTAAGTCCCAGGGTCCTGTTCCAGGAGGGTGGTGTGTGCAGTCATGGCGATTGCATCAACCATAGATCTGTTGGAGCGTTATGCAAATTGAAGGGGGTCCAAGGTGTCAGGAATAGTGGAATTGATGTGGGTTATGACCATAGCACTTTATCATGATGGAGGTCAGTGCTACAGGGCCAGTAGTCATTCAGGCAGGTGATGGAAGGATTCTTCGGCAGAGGGACAACTGTGGTCTGCTTGAAACTGGTGGGGACTGCTGAGTCAGGGAGAGGTTGAATACAGATGTAGAAACCTTTTCTTACTGGTTGGCCCACACCCAGAAAACATGGGCTGGAAGAGGGGATTGTAGCTGTTCTGTATTTGTGAAAAACAATGGTCAAGAGTCTGATAGCCACAGGTAGGAATATCAATGTGCTGATAGTATTTTGGCATACATTTTCCCATATTATGTTGCCAACAACAAAAAAAGCTGCTTCAGGATCCTCTAGTCCATTAATCACTCTGTATAGGTCCTCTATTCGCGTTATTTAATCATCCACTGTAAATGTCTTCCTTGGCCATTTGTGTTTGCCAGAGCTCATTGCTCCGTGCTTTTCTTTTATAGAATGATGTTCCATACTGTTGTGTTTGGTCAGTCAACAGTCAGCAATGTTCAGCAATTTATTTCTCATTTCAGCTTCCCTGAGTTTCATTAGCACCTGTTTGGTCCTCGTGTTGACTGACACCAGAAACAGACTACAAAGTAAAAACAATCAGCTTTTCACCTACATTACTTTTGACATATGTTGTGTTGTCACTGTAGAAATAAATATGATCTAATGATGTTAATGTTAATCCCATTACCTCTCTACAAAAAGATGTTTACCGTCCTGTACATATAATAATAATAATAAACATTTTGCATTTCATAAGAAAAAAAAGAATCTAAGCGAAGCCACCTCACTGCAACTCACCAGAGTGAATACATTTGGGTACAGGCACTCAAGGCCTGACGAAGCATGGGGAGATTTAACATTCATTTGTCAAATGAATGCCCATCCAAGGTACAGGGCCCATCAACCATGATCAAGCCTACTGTCAAACTCTGGTTACCTGCGGCTACGAGGTGGCTGCCCGGAGGTTGAACTCCGGCAAATTGGAATTATGTGCCGTCTATGAAATTGTATAACAGCCTACTTGAATGTTAATTGGCAGAGCAGCAGTGAAACGTGGGGTCTTTTGCAAAAACGCAGGCTCACATATGATGGTGTAAAGACACATAGAAATGTAGCTATGTGAGTGGTTAAACCGAACTTGTTTTAAACAGATGCATTGTGTGTAGCCGGCTCCCATCTCGCAGGCCGTGAATAGCCACGGGGCTATTATTTCTGCTGTTCATTAAAACGAGGCAGGGATATAGGTTACTTCATCGTCGATCAAACGACAAGTTAAGTAAAGCGGTGTGCGGGCTACGGGCAGGCAATAACAACAACTAATGTAGAGAGAGAATGGAAGTAAAGTGAATATAGTGAATAGATACACGGCCAGAATGTTATTAGCATATGCGGAGAAGATTTTGGATCTTCTGCGAGAGAGATAAATATTTGACAATGTTCCAGAGGATGAGAGCTACTTCAGGCCGGTTGACTGATAGAGAAATCACCTTGCGTCGTCAAGAACCACCTATTATTAGATCAGTCAGTCAGTCTTTTACCCATGATACATTGCAGTTTTTATCCTCTCAAATACAGGCACTCCCTAACTGTCCAAGAAAAGATAGCTCCGCCACTCTGTATAATTTAATGGTTCAATTTGATGTTGCATTGCTCATAAAAACATTTTTTTTATCCCTGCAAAAGGAATAATGTTAGGGAGGGCAATTGGGATTTCAGGTAACAGTGATACCTGGGTAAATTCAATAGTTTACCGTCATCAGGGCCGGCCCTAGGCATAAGCAACCTAAGTGGCCGCCCCACAAAACACATTTTGCTTAGGGCCCCCAAAGGGCTGAGACCACCACTGACCACCATTACAAGATGACCAGACTCAATAAGTACATCTGCTGCAGTTCATGCTATATCATTTGAGACTTTCCACTTACACTTAGGGCAAACTTACCATAATTACTAGGCTCCAAATTAGGGCAAAACCTTTGGTTATACAGGTTAGGCCTACCTTAGGACACTGTCTGAACAGTACACACATACACTCAGTCCTAACTAAACAGTAACTAAACAGTCAGCTCCAGTGGCAAGTAGTTATTAATTCCTTAAAATATATATTTTTATAACGATAGACCTAACGATAGCCTAATCAAGATGACTGTTTGTGCTTAAAGTAAGAAGAGGAGGACATTGATGGAATTGACAACCATTCAAATATTAGCATTTGACAAACCGAATGGCGTTTTGTCTATTTGACCCAAGAAGTAGACCGTGTCACAAGCCTCAGGCATCAATTACAGTTGAATAATTAATGAAATGGGAGAGGACAATCCCTTTGAAGGAGCATCTATTTGTGTAGGCCTATTTGAGAGCAGGCGAGCAATAAACTCATTGAACTCATATGAACTTAATGAAACCTGAATGAAACGCTCCTTCACATGTTAGTGCTACTAGAGCAGAGTTTGTTGAACTAGTTTTGTGCCCAGGAGGGCGTGGCCTGACTTCTCTGGGGAACACATGCATTAGAACAAAAATGTTCGATCTTTTTTCATATATAAAGCGCACCGGACTATAAGGCGCATTAAGCGAGAAAAAACAGTCAGATAAATCAGTCAGTCAAACTTTATTTAACGCGTTTACAATAACTCTCAACATTATTCAAAAGTTAATGAGCGTATTCACAATAACTACCAACCTTGTTCAGTGGTAACACGTAAAAAACACAGTCTGATACCGCTAAATCAAACGTTAGAGTATTCACAAAAACTCTCAAAATTGTTCAGTTATAACACGTAAAATACAACTCAATACACTCACTTTTTCAGTTTATTCCTCGTCCACAAATCCTTAATTCTTCATCTTCAGTGTCCGAGTTAAACAGTTGGGCGATTACGGCATCCAACATGCCAGAATCCCTCCTGTCATTATCAGAGTCAGTGTCGTTGCTATTAGCTGGCAGTTCAGTGATGATTTAGGCCTTTGTAAAAGCTTGGACCACAGTTGAGACTGATAGCTTAGCCCAGGCATCCACGATCCATTGGCATATAGTGGCGTAAGTCGCCCGGCGCTGTCTCCCTGTCTTGGTGAATGTGTGTTCGCCTTCTTAGCGCCGTGAACGCCTTGTACCACGCAAAATCGCTTAGAGGTCAGTAAGCAAAACCAGAATTAATCCATATATAAAGTGCTTCGGATTATAAATAATTTTGTTGAGAAAATTTAAGTATTTTAAGTTGCGCCCTATAGTGCAAAAAATACGGTATTTAAACTCCTGCTGTGTTATGATTTTCTACATAATGAATATAGGAACACGTTTGTGGCATGTTTTTGTTCATACATCAACTTCTCATCTTGCGTTTTTTCAATTACGGTCTCAGCCTTAATCCCCGTGGTCCGTTGCATCTCGATCATACGGTTTATCCTCACTAGCTGCTCTCACTCTATTGTCACTCCATCCTTTTCGCTTCCTTACCTCATCTGATCATACATTTATGGTATTTGTATATTCTGTGTCTGTATCCTGAACTCCCTCTCTCTCTTCCTGTCTTCCTATCATCCAACCCATCTCCTCCAATCTCCCTCTCTGTGTCCATGTGGAGTCATCAGGTTGTTACCCTGAGCTGCACTCGGTCTCTCGGTGTGTAACAGCAAACAGCTGACTCTCCGGGTTCAGGCCAGGCGACGGAGGACAATAGGTCCTCGGACGTCTCTGTTTGGTTACCGTGGTGATGAGTCTGCCGAGGAGAGGATGAAGCATCAAGACTGGTGCCCGTGGTCTATAATCTCCATGCGCATGTATAGGATGAATGCAGGCATTCCCTTGATATAAACTCAAATGCATCTGAAGAAATGTAGCGTGTAAAATGGGCTTTTCAGGTCTGTGAAGTGCTTCGTACTTTCTCCTCAATCCACAAAATCTTGTCACGAGATCTAAGACAGAGATTCCTTCCAGTTACTATGTCTATTTGTTCATTATCTATGGATGCACTCTAGTCACGTTTACTCAATCTGTACGTGATCCACAGGCGTTTATCTTTTACGAGCTAGCAAACTATGGCAAGTCCACCTCTGTGGCCAGAGTAATAGCAGCATACAGTAGCTTCATTTGCGTTATTTATTTCTGGCAATATATATATTTATGCACACAACAAGGAACAGATGATTTATGGTATTTTTGCGCATCTTAGGGATTGCCTTCTTCTTTAGAGAAATTCTTCCTCACTGGACTTTTTACAGACATGTTCAATTAGATTTGTTGGTTTTACATTCTATTACTTTTCAAGTAATAGAAGAAATGTACCATATGTACTGTATGTTCCACAGACATCCAACTGCCCTGTATAGGGTTTCTGGTATGCAGAGTTACTACTTCTCATTCAGGCTTGCTACAAGCTTCCTTCCATTGATCAAATAATGTTATTTCAAGTGCAAACACATACACACTGAAACTGCTACTGCCCCCTGTGGTAATTGAAACACAGCTAGCATGCTCTTACCAAAATAGCACTTAATCCGATCTATAGTTAAGGATGGCAAAACACTCTGGTTTGTTAATGTAGACATACCATACTAACTGTAACTGATTTTTTTGTTTAGGCAGTGGGGATAACAGGAAGTTGTTAAAGTCCCATTTAAGTCAACCAGACCACAGATCTCTAGTTTGATCGGAACTCACATGTGAAGGGGTCCGTCTGCGAGAAGTCCCTCCTGAAACTATTCATAGGCTCAGCTGGCCTTTTGTTAGGATGGTTCTATGGCAAAGACTCCACAGGGCACCCTCCGCCAGGGGGTTAGGTTTACCCCAAAACAGGGGGTAGATGCCCCCAAATATAACCCAGGCCCCTACCAGGTGACCAGCATGGGGTCCGGGTCCTGTGGCATGAAGCGGAGGCTCCGTTGGTGGCCTCTCTTTCCCTCTCTTTCCCTTTCTTTTTTCCTCTTTTTTGTTTTTCTTCTCTCTTTTCCTCCCCACCCGCTTCTCCTAGATCCGTTCTACCAAGGGACTCATGCCACTCACATTCATATTATTGTGTGTTTGTGTGTGGGTGAGGGACACATTCATATTATTGTGTGTTTGTGTATGGGTGTGTGGGTGTGTGTGAGCGAGAGAGAGAGAAAGAGAGAGAGAAAGAGGAGAAAAGAAAGTTTGAAGAGTGAACCTCCAATGGCCCCTGAGAGAGCATCTCCAGTACAGGAAACCAACATGTGCTCTGTCACATTTGAAACGTTCTTGGTCCTGTGTGAACTGGAAACAGGCTGGCAGCACAGCTGGGTGTAGCTGGTGTCATTGTTGACATATAGCCAACTTCAGACATGTTGTTCTTAGGTATACTAGCTAGCTACTTTGGCAAATTAAATGGCATGTATTCGATGTTCCCCTACACTGAACATAAGCTCTTGTGTAGCTTGGTCAGGTCCGCGGTTTACTTTCTTAGTTCTCAATTGTTAGAGGGACACCTGTCCTGTTAGCAAGAGTCAACCCCTCACAAATGTATACGTTTTTTTTAAGTATTTCACTTTTGTAAATTTTCCCCATGGAATCCAAACTAGCAGTGAAGATGATATTGCGTGAGGATGTTTTCAACAAGTTTATTTAGAATCTTTGTCGTTTTTATTTGATTCTTTATGCAGTGTGTGAAATGGTTACATTGCAATATCCTACAATGTCCATATCTGCTGCAATAGTGGAATTATATTTTTCCACGGGTGTTGCTGCGGTTCACACAGGGATAACATTTCTGCTTTAAGTGGCCGACTAGCGGAAGAGACATTTTAGTAAGCTTGCCAACTGTCAGAGCCAAAACATCACTAAGTAATACTTGGGGTATAATAGGGGTGTAATAATGGGGTTACTCGAGATATTTTAGCATTAAGTGTCTGCCAAAACCCAAGTCATGATAGCCAACGGAAATGTCTCGAATACAAATGGAGATTTATTGTTTCGTCTTCGTCCAGCAACCAGTTGACAGGAATGACAGCGGCCGAAGTGCACACAGTTGTTTATTGGTCATCTTTTTATTGAGATTCTGATGTTAATTTGAGGAAACTTGTTCGGTCTGCACAAACCTAGCCAACAGGATGAACAGAATTTCTGCTCTCCAAAAAAATAATTTCAATATCACCTATGTAAAGACTAAAACAGCTGTAGCAATCCCCTCTGGAAAGAATAATCAAAGGTGGAGTTATTCAGCCACAATGCTAGATGCCTGGTGTGCCTCAAATCCAACATTTGTTTCAGTTTGTAAACAGAAAAAAACGTACTACTGTAAAGCATGGAGACGTTGACATTATGTTGTGGGTCTACTTATGTGCTTCAGGGCCTGGCCAACCTGTCATTCTTGAGTCAAGAATGGCTTCCGAACGTGAAGCCATCTACCAAAATGCTAAATCTGAAAGGGCGATAAAGTGGGATACCAATGCTATAATGAAATAGCTCATTAAGGAAAAATTGGCGGGTTATGTAATGGCAGAGTTGAAGTCGAAATCTCAGTCTGTATTTCTTTTAGATTTTTGATTATCAAATGATTTCAACGTATCTCATTTCAGTGTCATTTGTTAAATAAGGTGATCAGTACTTGTCAATAGTGTTGAAGTGACGATTACTTATCGATATGAGAATCAGAAATCAGAAAAACCTTATGGCCAAGTACATGTACAAGTATCATTGAAGATGAGATCCCCAAACTCGATGTCATTTTACGTTGAGAAACACTATTTGTAAATTGTTGCACTGTTTGCCAGTGCCGTCTGTCACAGAGTGGAGAATCCTTCCACCTTCTCTTTGGAATGATCTTTTTATGTAACCGACCCGTTGCCAATTGACCTAATTAGTTGTGTGATATTGTGTTGGTTCATTAACATTGAGTTACGACAGTTATGCTTAATCCTGATATACATCCAGGAACAGTGCTTCTCTACATATTTATGTATTATAGCTTTCATGCGCTCTGGTTTTGGCCAAGCACCTCTTTAAATATGATGTAGATTTTATTTCTTAATTCGATTCAACCTGGTGAAGTAAAGGGTAAATAAAAGGAATACATTTAGTCCCAGTTTACGTACAGCATCTTAGTGTGCGCTGTGCGGTGTAGGCCATTGGTTGTGATGGTGACTAGCCTGTATGTTTCTGAGCACACCTTCTGTGGGTAGTGTAAAGTGCCAGAGACCCTCTCCCCTTTCATTCCCCCCCACCAACCCTCCCATTCCTTGTCCCCACCCCCAATCCCCCCACCACCATGTCCCACGCAGGACCCCCTTCTGTTTCGTAGAGGGGGTAAACTGACCCAAATATAGATCAGGCACCTGGATGAACAGCACGGGGTCCTGGGCCTTTGGCCTGCAGCAGAAGCTTTATTGACAGGCACTGTGCCGGCCCGCCAATATCACAGCAGCACCCAGGGACCCAGTGGCTGTCACTTAACTAGGGTGTGTGTCTGGCGTGTGTGTGTGTGTGTGACAGAGAGAGTTAGTCATCACCCACCAACTTCCATTATCCACTTCCTGCCCTCGGTCTCCTTTTGCCACTCATTCCCCTCTGTGCATAAAGACTGCATTGTCTAGGCCTGTGAGGACACCTCTTCATCTCTGTGTGTGTGTGAGACACAGTGTGTGGGAGAGAGTGTGACAGATAGAGAGGGTGTGAGAGAAAGCGAAAGGAAAAAACATGTTCCCTGAAGTCGGTTGGTGGAGTGTTTTTTCAGGTATTTCACTGGTTCCCAGGAGTGTATTTTCTGTTTGAGGGCATACTCTGAGGTGTTAAACTGTACTGTACTGTCCTTCGCTGTGCTCTCATGTGATGTTCTGTATTGCGATGTACTGTCCTGTCATTGGCGTCAGTGTTCGATTTTAGTGCTGTACTACGATGTTCCGTGCTGTACCTCAGAGAATACAGCAAGGATTTGATCGCTCAGCCAAACTCCGCATTCAGTTTAAAATATTTTAAGTTGGCATTAGACTAGTAACATTATTAGACTAGTAACATTTTTTGGAAGTCTTTATACACAGTATATCCCATGGAAATCTGGGAAATGGGCCCCAGCATGACTCCCAGAAGGGTGTTTCATTTTTTCTCTCTCTAATTACTGTTTCAATCCACAGCCTTGCCTTCAAGTCGGTCCTCTCTCACTCAATATGAGCAGCCAGGATCCATACGGAGCGCAGGTTCTCAGCTTCCTCTTTGTTTACCGTACTAGCGTGGGACTCGGTGTATGTTTGAGATTTTACTGGCTTGGCTTGTCTTCCGAGGCAGGTTGAATGCTGTGTTTGCAAAATCAATGCAGCTTACTGGAATTCCAACGGGAAATATGCATATATCCCCCAGTATACGGCATGATCTACTCAATCATCTGTAAGTGAAGATAATTATTTCAATCAGCAAGAAAATAAATGTATTGTCAGTCATACATATGCTTATGGATACCAAAAGGATTGACGATCTTGTTAAAAATGTAAAGGACTGCCATCTCGTTGTAGAATATCTGTAATCAGATCCAAGGGTAGGGATCGCGGCTCAGTGTGTCGCAGGTCTTCAATCAGACAGCCTCTCTTCCAGATGAGATTACCTGGAGAATAAAATCCAAGTGTAACAACATTGTAGTTAATGGAATTGACTCCATGAAATCCTAAATCGGGCACAACACAGAGATTATGGCGAAGAACCTACCGACTCACCTCCTAAGCCTGGACCCTATTGTCATAAAGATGCAGAAGGACAGGAACTGAGTGTTCCTGCCTGACCAGTGGCGAAGAACCATGGTACCCCAGGGGGAGATTCTCAGGAGGACGATCAATAAAGACAGAAAATAGAGCACCACCAGGTATAAACGACCTAGAGGTGGTCGTACTGAGAATGGCGGCAGGCTGTATCGCGAGACCCATTGGTCGTATGGCAGAGCCGCTGCCCTGGCCTTTTCATGTTCTCCGAATTTTCCAACAACTTGCCATGTTAACAGAAACTAGAGTGGTGACGTTTGCTGATGATTCTATGCAGTACATGTCAGCACACAAAGCCGCTGAATAGGAAAGGGGGATTGAAAATCAGCTACCACCATGAGCAGTGTATTAGGTGAACAACCCTAACGACTTAACCTGAACTGCAGTTCTGGATGACGTCTGAGACATTTGAGTTGAGGAGAGCATAATATCCAACAACTAACATTGGATGAGCAGCTGTCAAGGTTTTCTGTCATAAACTGTTCTTGACACCAATTTTAGGTGGATTACTGTGTGGTAAAATAGGCATGATTGCCTTAACTGCATGTTCAGCACAGACATCAACAGAATGCATGCATACTACAAGAACATGCATGCTAGTCTGACCTGGTTTCAGGACTAACATCAAGAACATGCATGCTAGTCTGACCTGGTTTCAGGACTAACATCAAGAACATGCATGCTAGTCTGACCTGGTTTCAGAACTAACATCAAGAACATGCGTGCTAGTCTGTTTTCGGTTTCAGATCAATCAACAACAACAATACCGTTAGCCTGTCCTGATTTCTGAACGTAGATTAGCAGCATGCATGCTAGTCTTTGCTTGTTTCAGTAGCCTCATTTTTCAGTAGCCTTTCCTAATGGATAGGCTACTTTCTTTTAGCATTGCTGTTAGTTGTCTCTTCGTCTCTCTAAATATTGCACTGAAAGCTCAAGGATTCCACTGTAGAGGCTTCCCTGGTATCTGTCTGTGTGTGTGTGTGCTTGTTTTTGTGTACGCCAGTGTGAGTGCATTCGCGGGTGTGTGTTTCCTGTGTGTTAGGAGGCCTCGCCATTTGGACGCCTTTAAAGTCAAAGATAAATGCCAGGCATCATGGTGTGTGTCGCTGCCCATCCTCTCTCCGGATGTCTCTGCTCCTGGAAATAAGAAGTGCCATCCCTATGTGTAAGGTAAATAATAGCTGTCTGGGGTCTAAACAAAGAGAATGATCTCTGTTTACAGGAATACACAAACCCAGGCAGGCATCACAGGTTTATTGGGTTGGTGGGCAAAAGAACAGGAACATGTAAGAGAGAGAGAGAGAGAGACAGCCAAGCCAGAATCTGAGAGATAGAGGGAAATGCAGAGAGCCAGCATCAGTGATGGAGATGAACAGACATGACAGGAATTAAGAGAGCTATTGGTGAATGTGAATTTTCAATTTTGTATGGAATTTGAATTTAATATCATAAGACGGGCAGAATCACAGAGAAGAAGAGGGTTGAGGAGAGGAGGAGTGGATACAAAAAGTAGGGAGGTCAGGGGCGGGGTAAAGGATGAGGAGGAAAGGAGAAGAGGGGAGGAGGAGAGAAGGGAGAAGAGTAATGACGTGATAGCCAGAGATTAGGGTGGTGATGATGGGTTCAAGGAGCAGATAAGGACAGAATGTTCCTTGCTCCTGATGTCAAACTGGGATGAGGAAGATGGATGAATGATGGAGGTGGAGGAGAGGGGGGAGAAGAGAAGAAAGAAGAAGAGGAGGAAGAAGATGAGGTGCAGAGGGGAAAAAAAGGAGTGTCTGGGAGTTGCAATCTTATCCTCTCAGCGTAGAGAGGAAAAGTAAAAGTAATGCAGTGTAATGTAGAGTAATGTAGAGCATGAATTAGAGGAGGCTGAGAGAGCAGGAAAAGGAAGTGTAAGATGAAGAGGTTGATGAAGGGAACAGAGTGTAGGAGGAGAGGGAGAGAATCAGAGGAGTGTAGGGGGAGGAGAGGGAGAGAATCAGAGGAGGAGGAGGAAAAGGAGTGTAGGAGGAGGAGTGAGAGAATAGGAGGAGGAGTGTAGGAGGAGGAGAGGGAGAAAATCAAAGGAGGGAGAGGAGGAGAAGGAGATAATCAGAGAAGGGAGAAAAGGAGGAGTAGGAGGAGAAGAAGGAGGAGAGGGAGAGTAGGAGAAGGAGGAGAGGGAGAGAACTGGAAGATGGGGAGTGTAGGAAGAGAGGAAGAGAATCGGAGGAGTGGGAGGAGGAGGGTGATGCTGTTAATATTTCATTAGTTAATTAAGGGTCTAGCTGTGTTCTGTAGTGTACGCTTTCCCTCTAGGCTGCCCGGCGTCACTGGATCAACCACCTTCATCACTTATTACATCAGCTGATGCTCACTCACAGGCACACACAACGCGTACACACACCCTAAGAGATGCACACGGACACTGAAGGGTGGGAGGGAGGGAGAGAGAGAGAGAGAGAGAGAGAGAGAGAGGTGGGGGATGTGATGGACGGGATTGTGCAAGAGTAAAGAACAACTGAGTGGGCAGAGGTCTTGAAGGAGGAGCGATAGAGAGAGAGGCCTGTATAGCCGGCTGTCCCCGTTGTTATGCAGGCCGGGGGTGTTGCTCCCCAGAGTGGGAGAGGGGACAGTAATACCAGGGGTCACCTCAGTCCTCGCAGTCATGTCCCTGAGGAGAGACAGGGACTGGTTCACAGGTTCTAAAACACTCACAGTGTCACCGTGGCCGTCCAAGAGTGTTCGGGGGGGGTTGTTTTCCGGGTTGGGAGTAAGAAGGAGAGAGACCATTGCTTCGGTATGTTTTGTTGCCAGACGTATTTGGTGTCTCCGTCAGTCTAGTCTCCGTCAGTCTAGTCTCCGTCAGTCTAGTCTCCGTCAGTCTAGACACAACGGACTCGTTGTAATGAACACCTGCACCTGCACGCAAACTGCCGTACAGCGAATCACGTGGCAGCAACTTAATGTCTAAAGTCTGCAGACGTGGTCAAGAGGTTTTGTTTTTGTTTGACCAAACATTATGACGGGGAAGACTGATTGTGAGGTTTGTTTAGAGCCAAGCTTGGAGCGAGCGAAAGCATACAGTGAGTGGCGGTTTTGAGGGCAATAACACCTTGTTACTGAGAGAGTTAAGAATAGAATGGCGCACACTCGATCAAGTTGACAGAAAGGTCACAAATAGTCGAATAACCACCCTTATGGTTGGTAGAAGAGCTCCTGCTAGATCATACATAAGTGTGCTCTGCCACAATGCTCTGCCACAATGTTGTTCTAGATTTCCGTAATGAAGCGTATAAATATGTAAGTGGTAATCAATAGAGTTGTCCCTATAAAACTTGTAAAGGTGTTAATATGTGTGTGTCTGTGTGTGTGTGTGTCATTGCCCATAATCGAAGGCGACAGAGCGTAGCGGATTGCTGATGTGTTGTTTTACGTCACAGAATGGGCCGCTTCCTCAGACCGTGGGCCCTGACGGAGAGCTGGGTCATGGCCTGAGATCAGCCATTATTCACAGCGATCCTGGAGCTGTTATGGTCAACTGCATCGCTCAACTGCTGACCATTATATTTTCAATCTTGTCAACTTGGGGACTCTGTTATGCTCTCAACCGAGATCCGCCAAAGGGATACAGAGAGCACCTCCTTCTTCAACCTGTTGCGCAGCCCACCAACAGCAACTAGACAGCACCTCCTTCTTCGACCAGGTGTGCAGCCTACCAGCTGAACCTGATGCCGTGCAAGCTTTCTGCAAGGTGCTTGTACTTATGTGGTACTTTTCTTTTTCAACTTTGTTTACACAAACCATGCCTTTGTTAATCTGCAGTAAATGCCTTTAGCCTGAGAGAGAAGGTATGTATCTATCAGCAAGTCTCATGCAAAACATCCCTTTATGGAGTGATCAGTGGTACAACAGATGACGGCCTTAACCTTAGTCATTATAACAAAGGATATATGCTGGCCAAATTGTTTTGGCATACCTTTATTGTAGGGGTGTGGTTGCAAAGCTCTTCCTTCACTATACCTTCCAGACAATATGTTTTGCCTCAATCAGGACAGCTGGCACTCTATTACATTTCACCGGGCGTTCTGTTTTGTCCTGGATCAGGACATTGCTTAGGTTCCCTTTCATTTTATGGCCCCCGAGGCCCCCGTTTTCAGATGATATGAAATTACTTCCCAAGCCATGTCAATTGTGTTTGACCCCTGGAGTTAGGAAGGCCGTAGCTCAGCTTCTGAATGTCAGAACGAAGAAAATACTCAAATCAAGAAAGGTCCTCATAAAACGTTTGGGACTTCGGGGGGGCTCTCCCCTATTGGGAACCCCTTCTTTGGTGTCTAGGTGTATTTCTGAAGGCTGTATCTTGTGGGCGTGAAATTTTTTCGTTGTCCTGGGCTTGACTTGGGATAAAATAAGTGCAGGAATTGACAAATCGTGCATTAGACGGTTTTTCAAAATGTACTGTAAATACTGTTAATAAGGTTTGCCTAAAACAGGAACTGGAACACTGTTCGTGCCCAAGTCAACCAATGATGTTGTCATATATTATGTAAATTTTTACTTAAATTTGTTTCGCTTTAGTTTGTAAAGTTCTTCAGTATATTATAAACTTCATACATATATACAACCCCACCCTCTCTCACACACTATTTTACTGAGGAGCAGAACAATAATTCCCTACTATCACCAAGTATTTTACTTGTTCCTAAATTCCTTACCAAATGTAAGGTTTCACCATCGTTTTACCATCACCTGGATCGCACGCAAACCTTCAGTACCAATGGACAGCGCTGAAGCTGTGCTGCGTAATATCTCCTGCTACACTTTTAGGAATGCGCTTTTCACCGGAGGATTAAACAAAGACCCTTTGAAGAGGCCAAGCGGAGACGCGGAGCGGGTGGATGTCATTGAGCCAGTGACACCCAGAGGGGAACAGTGGACCGGTTCTGTGCTGCTGAACGGACCTGACATGAACACAATGGAGGAGCGGGCTGGGACCTGATTGTGAATTTAATTAAAACTCTCAAAGATAAACACTGCTCCGCTGCTGCATTGTGTGTGTGTGTGTGTGTGTGTGTGTTTGTTGTTTTATTTATTCCCATAGTAACCATATCTGTGGCAGAAGTCTTTCTTGTGATAAGCAGAGAGGACGCTACAGGACACGAGAGAAGACGGAAGGAGATGTGAGGAGAGAGGAAGTGATGGGATGAGAGGGGTGGGGAGAAGAGGAAAGAGGAGGTGATGGGATGAGAGGGGTGGGGAGGAGAGGAAAGAGGAGGTGATAGGATGAGAGTAACCTCTTGTTACTAGTAACTAACTAACCAACCTGTCACCTCTAGACTAGTAGCTCACTAACCAGTCACCTCTAGACTAGTAGCTAACTAACCAGTCACCTCTAGACTAGTAGCTAACTAACCTGTCACCTCTAGACTAGTAGGTCACTAACCTGTCACCTCTAGACTAGTAGCTCACTAACCAGTCACCTCTAGACTAGTAGCTAACTAACCTGTCACCTCTAGACTAGTAGGTCACTAACCTGTCACCTCTAGACTAGTAGCTCACTAACCTGTCACCTCTAGACTAGTAGCTAACTATCCTGTCACCTTTTAGACCAAAAGCTAACTAACCGGTCATCTCTGAACTGGTTACTAACTAACCTTTCACCTCTAGACTGGTAGCTGACTAACTTGTCACATCTGGACTGGTAGCTAATTAACCTGTCACCTCTAGACTAGTAGCTAACTATCCTGTAAACTTTTAGACCAGTAGCTAACTAACCGGTCATCTCTGAACTGGTTACTAACTAACCTTTCACCTCTAGACTGGTAGCTGACTAACTTGTCACATCTGAACTGGTTGCTAACTAACCTTTCACCTCTAGACTGGTAGCTCACTAACCTGTCTCCTCTGGACTGGTAGCTCACTAACCTGTCTCCTCTGGACTGGTAGCTCACTAACCTGTCTCCTCTGGACTGGTAGCTCACTAACCTGTCTCCTCTGGACTGGTAGCTCACTAACCAGTCACATCTGGACTGGCAACGAACTAACCTGGAAGGTTGTTTTTGTCTGTTGACTGCAGGACAGGCAGTAGGCTTCCATGGGTTGTTGTAGTTCTGGTCCAAATGGAAGTCTAGCCTACACAACCTGATCAGCAGCACCTGCATCAGTGTGACTGCTAACTCTCACCGCTCTTCTTAGTCCTGTTCACGGCCACAGTATCAGTTTTACCCTTTGAATGAGGTGCACTAATATTGCTGTCACACTAGCCTCCCAGAATAGCATACAGTCATTTCTCAACTCAGTACTGGGTGTGTGTCTGTGTGTGTGTCACACACACAGCTAAAAGCCCTCACTGACAAAAGCCTCATAGACACAGCCTGAACAGACACAACACTCATAGACAAAGCAATCCCAGACACAACCCTCACAGGCACAACTCTCACAGACACAACCCTCACAGACACAACACTCACAAACAAAACCCTTACAGACACAGCCCTCACAGACAAAACCCTCACAGACACAACACTCACAGACAAAGCCATCACAGATGCAGCCCACACATATACTGCCCTCACAGACAGCCCTCAACTATATAGTCCTCCTAAACTGAGCCTGCACAAATGCTGCCTTCACAGACATGAACCTCACAGATCCAGCCCTCACAGCTACAGACACAGCCCTAACAAACACAGCCAGCTGTAGGCCCGTCCATTTCATCCCTATTAATGAATGATAATTTACTTTAGAGGAACACCATCTTGTCCTTAGCAATAAAATACAGTGTAAGCAATACAATATGGCATCCCTGACAATAGTCAGAGGCTCCAGGTGTGTGTTCCTTCTTCCTGTTTTCCTGCCTGTAATATGAAAAAGACAAAAGGAAGAAGCAGAGAGAAAGCGAAGGAAACACAAACACCGGCATGGAGTATGTTGGAGAGAGAAAGAAAGAGGGGAAGAGGGAGGGAGAGAGGAGGTGGGGGGATGGGGGGAGAAATGGGGAGAAACAGATTTGTTGAACTCCCACGCTCAGTGCACCTCCTCAGCATGAAACTGCCAGTGAGTCTGTCAACATTCTAATAGCAGGCGGACCAAAGCACAACACAAACCAAGGAAAGGCAACACCTACAAATGTCAGCCAACTGGACAAAGACCCTGTGGCCAGGGCTGATGGTGCATCCTCTTCCTCTTCAAAACGTCACGTGATGATTCCCTCGTGGCCTTCCATCTGTATTTCTCCGAACTAGTAAATATAGCAAATCCTATTTCGTACAGATACCTAGATTTTAGCTTCTCCCCGCCCTAACTTCATAGGGTTTCATTTAGATGAACCAATGAACTGAACGTTGTCCCGAATTCAAGGTACATTTTTCCACATAATACACGGCTCATAAAAATGAAGGGAACACATAATCGTCACAGTACAACACCAAGTT
>JACXGK010010739.1:0-17342 GCA_016801125.1 Novumbra hubbsi | reverse complement strand
TGTGCCCAGCTGTGACGCCGCCCCTGGTGTGCCCAGCTGTGACGCCGCCCCTGATGTGCCCAGCTGAGACGCCGCCGCTGCCGCCCCCTGCGGAGCCGCCCCCTGCAAGGCCACCGCCGCTGCCGCCCCCTGCAAGGCCTCCGCTGCTGCCGCCCCCTGCGGAGCCACCGCCGCTTCCGCCCCCTGCGGAGCCGCCCCCTGCAAGGCCACTGCCGCTGCTGCCCCCTGCGGAGCTCAGACCAAACGCATATGCCTTGTAAATCACCCAACGTGAAGCTACTCAGCCAATAAAATGTGTGCACTGGCCTCTAATTCGAGTGATACCCACCCTGACACAGACGGAAGATAGGCGAAAGGTAGCCTCATAGTCGGGAGAACTAAATTAGTCAGAAAGAAGTTATTTCACATGGCGTGCTCTTGGAAGAGAAAAGCATGGAGCGAAAACAAAGCTTTTAATGTGGACTGACTCTTATTTGTTAATTTTTCCCATGGGTAGTTCAAAAACAACATGTTTTCATATGTTCCGAGACTGTGGCGATAATTAAAAGACAACGACGAGACAAAGCACACATCTTTTGAGGACAGATACCCACTCCAATCTGAACTGAGGACACAGAAATGTAACGATCTTAACCAAGAGCCTAGTATGATCGATCCACGAAATCCTAACCCATTCATTCACTGCCCAACAACATACTAACAAATGTTCCCTTAAAGAACTAATATAGTAATATAATACTAATATAATATTTATAATTAAATAATGTTCCAGTTAATCATTATACTTGTTTGAGTTGTTTTAAATACATTTTGAGAACCTATCTGTGTTTAGATAAGGTGACTGTGGGCAGTCATATCAGAGTAGCAGGAGCAGTAAAAAGGGGATTGTTGATAATCGCCCCGGGAACTCATAAAACACAAGATAGGAGCTGTTGATGGTCATCCCAAGTAAAAGGGGAAAGACAGCACAAGCAGAGAATAAGAATGGCAGGAACACCAGTAGAAACCCTATCCGAGAGGTTTCCATTGTGTGCAAGAGATTTTAAATTGATTTCTGAATCATTGGAAAAAAGGACAAGAAAGTTAGTGACAAAATGGCCTAAACAAGTGACCTTTGATGTCTCAGTCTGTGAGGAGATATAATCTTAAAGAACCACGAGGAACGAGATCACACTGAAAAAAGGAAGAAAAAGAGGGACAGAGAGATAGAGGTGATAAAGCTCTCTTTAGCCAAGGGCAAGGGTTAGCTGGATAGCATAGCAGGAGCTAGAAGCATGCTACAGAAAGATGAGGCACAGACGTCAGGAAAAACAAAATTGACCAATGAACCATCCCATAAGGGGGCCCAGTGTCTGGTCATTGTGGGCACTATGAAATTTGAAGGGGAAATCAAAGAAAAGGCCAAACCAACCACTCCAATCAGATCCAAGGGGAAGGCTTCCCAATTCAAGTCCACAAGGTACTCCAGACCAGAAAAGCTTCCGCAGTAAAGACTTGGGTCCAATGACGAAAAAGGCAAAGCATGTTAAATGGGAAAAGATGGACAACCCACCCGTCCCCTGCTCCCCTGGGAAAGATTTAATCAATTGTATTTGTTTTGCAGAAATGATGGGGGAACTGCAGGAAGTGGAGATTACTGCAACACAGCATGTACAGATAGGAGATACTGTAAATATACAAGAAATGTTGAGAAATGAAATGGAACAGGTGGTTCCCACACAGGTATGGTCTAAACATGACACTGATGCGGGTTTTGTGAAATCTGCCAATCCAGTATATATCAAGGTAAAGCCAGGAACTAAGCCTATTTGGAAATGGCAGTAGTTTATGAACCAGAAGCGGTAGCAGGCCTTAAGTCAACTATTGAGGGTTTGTCAGATGCTACTGTGTTAGAAGAAACCATCAGTGATTGTAACACACCACTGTTCCCTGTATTGATGGCAGATAAAAAGACGTGGCGATTGGTTCATGACTTACGACCAATCAATGACATTGTCCAAGATTGTCAGGCGGAGGTTCCCTTATTTAAACACATTGCTAACCAACATTCCACCTGATGTTAAATATTTCAGTGATTGATTTGTGTGGAGCCTTTTTTAGTGTTCCTCTGGCAGAGGAATGGAGCCATATTTTTGCTTTTACCTATGTTGGTAAACAGTACAGGCACACATGCTTGCCCCAGGGTTTTAAGTTTTCTTACCAAATCAGGTAATAAAGGAAGATTTAGATGACCTTGTCTTGGAGGGCACTTCACTACAGACCTGCTAATCTGTGCTCCCACTCTCGAGCAATGTCATGCAGACTCAAACTGGCAGAGGGAGGGCAAGTGTCCCAAACCAAGTTGCAATCAGAATCAGATCAGAATCAGAAAAACTTTATTGCCAAGTACATTTGCACATACAAGGAATTTTCTTTGGTGCTATGGTGCATGACAACAAAAACAGTAAGTGGTATGGAATTAAAGTAAACATAAAATGTGCAAACATTTACTTAATAAGTTAAAGTGCAATGTGCATGAAGGGAGTCCAGAGAAGTGCATTAATGTAATGCATTATATAGAAGTTAAGTTATGGGGTAGAGAGTGTCAATGTCAGTGGGGGTCGTCAGGCCTTGTTGAGGATTCCAGCTGCCGATGGGAAGAAGCAGTTTTTGTGGCGGGAGGTGTTGGTCCTAATGGACCTTAGCCTCCTGCCAGATGGGATTGGCTGAAACAGTTTGTTTCCAGGCTGGGAGGGATCAGCCATAAACTTTCCAGTGCGCCTCAGGGTCCTGGTGGTGTACAGGTCCTTGAGGGATGGCAGACTGCAGCCAATCACCTTCTCTGCAGATCGAATGGCTCGCTGCAGTCTGCTCCTGTCCTTGGCAGTGGCAGCAGCGTACCAGATGGTGATGGAGGAGGTGAGGGTGGACTCAATGATGGCTGTGTAGAAGTTGCAAATGCAAATTAATTACTTAAAAATCATACAATGTGAATTTCTGGATTTTTGTTTTAGATTCCGTCTCTCACAGTTGAAGTGTACCTATGATAAAAATTACAGAACTCTACATGCTTTGTAAGTAGGAACACCTGCAAAATTGGCAATGTATCAAATACTTGTTCTCCCCACTGTATTTGCATAATTGCATAATAAAACGTGATATGTAATTACTTTTAGTAGTCAAATGTGCAGCACATACTAGAGGTAGAGATGTAGCCAACTGTGCTGCTAAACAGGCAGCTGAAACGTTGACCCCAGTTGAGACTCACTAACTCCCTTTAGTGGATTGTAGTGATTGCTCTCTGAAAAACAGTAAAAATTGCAGACCCCTGGGCAGGTCGAAATATGTGGTTTCAACAATTGACTCATTCAATAAGAGTGGCAAGCCATGATGGTTGCCATCTCCTAGCACATGGCCTACAATCATGGAGACAATACCTAACCAACTAACCAGCCCATTCTTATACAGTCAGATTTTCAATTATTTACACATTATAAATCTACCTATGTTTTACCTTTTGCCCTTTTCTGTCCTTATGATTATCAAATTACAAAAACAAATGTGGCCCTCCATTTAATTTCAAAATCCTGATGTGGCCCCTGAGCCAAAAAGTTTGCCCTCCCATAGTCTACAGTGTCCAAGAAACATTGCAGGCTGAAAAGGACCTGACAGTACAGTCAACCCCAACCCCGACTCCCACTTCACAACCCCACCACTCCCTGACCCATGCTGTACACCCAGCATCTCAAGAAGCGGGAATGCAGGATGGTGGGAAACACCACTACAAAACAAACCTGTGGTGGCAATATTCCTCTCATAGAGCCAAAGAGAACAGTACACTTGAACTCGCTTACCACAGGGCTTTGTTGAAAGCTCAACCATCTTGCAATCTTACATGCTGCCTAGGCAGACAGGTTGCTAGGCAATCTCCCTTTGTAGATAGCGTCATGTTGAGTTATTACTGCAAACCCCACATAATTCTCAACCAATGTCCTGAGGCGAGAAGCACACTCATCCACAAACAGCTCCACTTCGGCATTATGCAGTGGAGACTCCTGTAAGTCTAACCTTGGGTGACAAATAATGTTAACAGTTGTGTCGCTGTGATGCGTAGGAGAGGCAGGACCAAAACGCAGGTGCGTTGTAGAGTTTTTATTTCTCTAGTGAAACACTCCCGAAGGAGGAGAACAAAACAAAAGGGTGCTCGGTAGCACACAGGTAAATAATAGGTAAACCACAAAGGCACCGAGAACCAGCGCATCCGCTGAATATCGAAAGCAGTGCTACCGTGCAAATGCTCTCCACGTACATGTAACAATAACACACAGGACAAGACACAGGAGGGATTATATGGCTGCTCAACAGGCTGCACCTATAGGGAATTAGGGAAGGGCACATTCACAGGACATGGGAAACAGGACAACACGAACGATGATGACTAGAACTCTGGCGACGTCACGCGCCGGCTCACCACACGCAGAGGTGGGGGCGCGTCCCTAGACGGGGACGTGACAGACGCAGTTGTGACCCTCTCCATCTCCTGGTAAGGGCAGAAGTGTGGCTGGGTTATGCACAGTACTTTTCACAGTAACGTATGGCATCCCCAGCAGCAGATTGTGTATCGTAGGATTGTGTTTGGATTTGGAACATTTGGCCCCCACAGAGTGGCTAGCATGTGCCTCAATCAAGGTCAGTTTAGCTGCATCCCTGGTAATGCACATTCTCTTTACCATGTCAGCAACATCTGTTCGGAGGCCATTCAGAAAGCTATTTTGTAGATGAGCCTCCCATGGTGTTACCTTGTTGTTGTTGGTTGTTCACCTCTAATGTGTTGTGAGTGTTATGATAATCTGTTAAGCGGATCAAGTAGCTACAAATTGTTTACCTGCTTTCTTGTTTACCAGCTGAAATCTTTGTCATGTACATGCAAACAGGGAAAGCCGCTCAAATGCGTTCCAAAACGTCAGCTATTATGCCTCTGTAGGCAGCACTGTCCACTGCCCCCCAATTAGGCCTCTGCATCCTAATGTCTAGCTCAGTCCAGCCTGCTGATATCCCTGTCCAGTCTGCTCTGAGTATGGCCAAGAGGAGTTGCCATACTTCATGTGTTGGGCGAAATTCTCTGCAGAACATTTTAAGCTCTTCTGCAAAAAGAGCTCCTCCCCTGTCATTAGGGGATGGCAAATGTCCCATAGTGTCTTTAATCTCAGTCATTGTCCATGGTCGATGCACCAGTTTGGCTCCCCCTACTTTAATCTTTGTGGGTGTAGCTTGGTAGGCATCTATGTCTGGATCCAGGGAGCGGGCTGCTGGGCCCTGGTGCGTGAAGGTGCAGCATGGCTCCGCAGAGGTGCTTTGATTCAGAGCCGAGGAGTGGGCTGCTAGCGCATGGCAAATGTTGACGGGTGGGCACAGTCCAGATCACAATCCACCTTTGAACACACAAGAGAAAAATCATAATTATCTTTGTTCTTTCAGACATTTTCTCCCCCCTCTGTGTTTTAGTCTCTTTTAACAGTTTCTTAATACCACTTTTAAAATGCTGACCAACTACCAACTAATCTCTTCCCTTTTCTCTTCTTTTCTGTCTCTTTCTCTGTTTTCTTCATTTTCTCTTCCAGACTCTTTAACTGTCTCATGCTAAAACTATCTCCCTCAGCAAACCACCAAATCATTTACCTACACTTGTACTTCTTGGAGACTCTCTGCACCGTAGTTTGTGATCATATAATTCATATTTGGAGATGAATCTTCCTGGTGGGGTCACCCTTTGATGTTTTTGACCCCATTCTATGTTTTTTTTCTAACTAGCAATGTACGATTCACCCTTAAAATCAAGATATAGTTTGGTTTATTTTTTATATGCAGCCATACCAATGTGTAATTTAGCTCTCCTTGTATTATTAATTATTTACTCTAAATAGTGCGTAGAAAAGATGATGATGAATGGATTCAGAAGGACAATATCCTAGTAAGACAATTTTACACTTCCAAAGTGATCTCAATCTCTTATACTGATCATTTACGTCTATATATCCCCCATGTTCCACAACCTTGCTTAAAGTAATGACTTCTGTTCTAGTGGTCTTTCACACTAACTAGTCATTAAAGCGATCACTTTTGGTCTAGTGGTCTTTCACAATAACTAGTCATTGCACGGTATCTGTCCACCTTCTGAACGAACATCCAAAATTCAAGAGTTTCTCCTTGTTGTTCGTTGAATTCCCGTACCTGGCCCCGCCGAGTACCCAGTCCCGATCTGCCTCTTCTCTTTCCAAGCACTAAGGAAAGGATTCAATGAGGCCATAGTGTTTTACCACAGGGTAACTAGTCAAGCAGTCTGTCCCGAGTTCCACAACGACACCTGGACAAGGAATCTCTCTTCTGACACCAATCTGGGGTGGAAATTCTGAATAAGACTTGCTCAAAAAACAGGTTTATTTTTAACGTGCATGGGCAGATCGCACCCCTGTCTGAACCAAAAAGTAACCACACAGATTCCCTTAAATAGGGTGAACTATCACCAAGTAAATGGAACATCTCTGCCTGCAGTCTTTGTTAGTCAAAGTTACAAAGTCTTAGGAGGGTGTCAGGCTCATCTTGTAGGGCTGTACCAGACACCATATTGTACTGTTAGGCTTCACTAGTCACAGAACAACATATTCTGTGATGCTTAAGTCCTTAGAAACAATATTACATCCCTCACTTTTAATGATTATTTCATTATTGCCTCATATTGATTAATCCTAACAATATTCTGTTTAAAATGTAATAATTAAAAAAAAAGATAGTATAGCTGGAAAATTTAGCAAGAACAAAAATAGTCCTAAATCAAATAAAACAACATCTGGAATCTTTTTATATGAGCATACCATCATCAGAATCATGGTCAAAGAATTCAACAGGTGGAAACACATACACATCTTGCGGAGTACAATGTAGAGCTGGATGCCTTTGTCCAGCTCTCAAAATAGCGCTGTCGTCAGTGCCTGCTCTGGGTATTCCTGATTCTGGACAACCATACACCCTTTTTGTGGCAGAGAAAAATGGCTACATGATGTCAGTTCTGACACAAGTCTGACACGTCATTTTTAATATACAACAATCGGGGTGTTACTGACAGCTACTTGCTCTCAGAACAAAAACCACTGACCCCAGTTGGAGGAAACCTGATCTGGTTGTATTTCCATCTGGGATCATGTAACATCTACAGGTGTTCATGTAAATGGTGTAATAGTTATATGCCACCCTTCAACAGGACTAGTCCTGATTTCTGGGAGCGTCCACCTTATATGATAGTTATTAATCCATCTAGAGGGTGATTGTGTATACAAAGAGAACAATCCAAAAAGTGAACAAAACAAATGCTTTTGTGTTTGTAGGCCGAAGTTTTTGCAACCGAACAGCAGACCTCTCTGTTTGCCATGGTTCTATTGTCCCTCATTGTTTAATGTATGCCAATATAACCCGCAGTAATGGTTCAGTCAGCTGAAATGGTTGCCCTGTTACTGTCACGGCTGTGTTGTGCGGCAGAACCATATGCAGACATTGTTTCAAACAAAAGGTGATTTAATTCACAAAACAAACAAACTACAAACTACACGAAACTGTCAACGTAAAATGAAAGGTTTGAAACTAACATAAAACAAAGTACAAATAACGTGTAGCGTATTCACATGAAATGGGAGTTAAACAGAGACAAACCGTGAGCTGTTGAGACAAGCACAAACAATAAACCACACCGGGTGTGGTGCAAAACCAACCTAAGTAGTCTCCCCAATCAGAGTCAACTGAATGCAAGCTGCTCTGACTGGGGAGCCCACAGCGGCATAGAGAGGGCTAGAGGCCTCACTAACAGTCTTGCCCTGAAATGGCCAGGGGCTCGCAGCCAGGGCATGACAGTTACAATGCAAAATAGACTTGCTTTTGATTACCTGTTTGTGGGGAATGTGCAGTGATTGGTACTGAGTGTTGTACATAATTACCTGATAACACCTGATACTTACTGATTTGGCTGGTAAGATCCGCAAAGAAGGTGACAAATACTGTATTTACAATCTTGATGATATATATGTTTTTCTACATGGTTGTCATCTATTTTTGGCAAATATGATTATGCCAGCAGTGGTTCTAGTGTTTATCTTTTTTATCTTAATACACCTTGTTAAGTGTGTTATCAACAGGTGTGTCACGGTTAAAGTGTGAGGCAGAACCAAACGCAGACATTTTGTAAAATAAAGAGTGAATTTAATCCAACAAACACAAGACAAAAACTACACGAACTGTAAAGGAAAATGAAAGGTGCTAAATTCCTTAGCAAAACATATAAACGACTTACAAGAAACGTGTAGCGTATTCACTGTGAAGTGAAATGAAATGAAAACAGTACCGGGAACATTGTGATACAAACAAACAATAAACCACACCTGAGTGTGGAATAACTCAGCCTAAATAGGCTCCCCAATCAGAGGCAACTGAACACAGCTGCTCTGACTTGGGAGCCCACAGCGGCATAGAGAAGGCTAGAGGCCTCTCTATGTGTCATGTCCTGACGGGGGGTGAGCCCCAAGGCACAGAGAAGGCTTGGGGCCCCAGCCAGGACATGACAAGGTGTCTGCCACTCAATGAAAGGCGTATGTTCTAAGGGTAGGAGATATAACTTTGATGTTGATCCACATCAAGTGGACCCCTCGGCTTTTGGTCAGTGTGCCCGGAGTGACTGTGATACTTGTAGCAACCAACAATTCACTCCCTCACAAATATGTTACAAAGAAAAAGAGTACTGTTATGCTAATATTAACAATTTGATGTATTCATTTAACATACACTGTCATAAAAGTCTAACTCTGTTGTTGCATTAAGAGAGTGAGAAGAATTATTAGTGCACCTGGATAAAAAAGGATAAGGCAAAAGTAGAATGGGGCTTTGACGGGATAGGTGACACACACATAATAAAGGATGACTCTAGACTGAATTATACAGAATGAATATGCAAAAAACTGTAAAAACCCACAGAGGATAGTTGGGAAATTGTTTTAACATAAGTTCGGCGTATAGGTTGTAATCTGAATGTTCGTCAGTAAAGCTAGATAGGATACATTTTTAGTGTTCATTTTTGTTGTTTAAATAAGCTTTGGGCCTTCTTACGCTGTTTTGATAGTTATTAATTGCTGGCAGTCATCTTCGAAAGAATAAACAATACACATATAATGGCACAGATAATGGCATAAAAGTGTTAGCGAGGAGATTTCCTTTGTGTGAAGAAGATATTAATGCAATTTCTGAGAGGCTAGAGAGGAGAACTAGGAAGTCAGCCACAAAATGGCCCAAGGAAGGAACTTTTGATGTTTCAGTTTGTGAGGAAATAGATGTTATCATAAAAAACTGTAAGCCAAGGGATAAAAGCAAGAAAAGGGAGAAAGAGAGGGAAGTAATAGAGCTATTTTTAGCAGAAGGAAAAGACCCAGCTTGATTGCATAGTTAAGGCTAGGGACCTGCTGCGCAAAGATGAGGCTAACACCACAGGCAGAGTTAGATGGATTGACTCCCCTCCCCCGTATAAAGGCACTCAGTGCCCACTGATAACGGGTTCGGTAGAATTCACAGGGAATATTGACACTGCTGAGGCGACCTGGTCTGCGCAGACATCTCCCCCGCACAGGCCTAATGTAATCTCCACTCCAGCCAAAAACAAGGATAGCAAGGGAAAAAAAGAGGTCAATATAGATTGCTAAGCAGGTTGTCAGGATATGTTGGGGGGCATGTTAAGGGCAATGTGAAAGAAGAGAGGGAGATGAGGAAGGCACTAGAATAGTCCCTAGAGCAGGGACACACTCAGGAAGACATGAGGAAAAAGTTGATGAAGATGAGGGAGAGAAACCCCAGTACAAAACAAACTAGAGGAGGAGGTGGCGCTGTTGAATCCAAGCCACATCTTGGAAATCTTGAGAAAACGTTCTTAGATGCAGCTTGACGACCTCACCATGAAGAGAAAGGCACAAGCCCCACTGTTCACCACCCCCACCACTGAAGGGGGTTTTATGGCACCAGCCCTCCAGAGAGGTCAGCAGCCACAGGGTCCGCAGGCTCCCACTAACATGCCAATTGAAATGTGTATACATACCCCATGTGCCAAGATAGGGGCGTTAGGAATAGATCCACAAACCTGCCCAATAACATAAGGGGGGTCTGTTGGGGGTGCAATCAGCCAGGTCATATGAGGGATAACTGCCCTACGAACCCAACGGGTTCGGGTCCATTTAGGGGGAACAGGCAGTATAGAGAGCCTAATAACTGGCATCAGACCTGGCAGCCACCACAGTCCCAGGGGCCTGTAAACCCAGGCACAGGCCCCAATCAACGATTTTGAAAGTATTATGCAGTTAACCCCTATGACAGCTCCTGTAGCTCTAACCACCAGTGGGAAATCAGCTATAATTCCCATATTGGTTTCGGACAGTACTTCTATAAATCTTTTAGGTCGTGATGCCTTGTATCAGTTAAATTTGCAGATTCAGTGTTCCCCGGAAGGTCTGATCATTGAGGATACAGGGGTTGTTAAACAAATGGTGATGCGACCGGCCTCCCTTTGCAAATGTCTATTGGCTAGGAAACATAGAAAAGGCAGTAAGGACAGTCACAGTCACAAATAGGGCAGATACATCGAGGCTCAGTTGCCACAGTCCAGGATGCCCTCTATGGCCTATCACTATACTTTACAGTATGATCCCTACCAAGACAGGATTTTGGAACAACTATGGTTGATGGGGGTGCATGGTAGGCCTGCTCCTATGGTGTCACAACACCTAATTATCGCCTAATTATTGTCCGCAGGGGGCAGCAATGGATGTTAGTTATACTCAACATTTGGATCTAATTGACAAATGGTTTGATGTCCACACATAACTTTAACACTAGAAGCGCCAGAGCAGGCACATTTTACCCAGTGAATAGGAAAAAAATTATATCTTCGCTCTCGATCAAATTCCAGGACCCTGCTTTTTTTTACTTTTCCTAAATATGTGTGTTTTATCACCCAGTATTTTTAAATAGTCAAAATCACACTGAGAAAAGCTGATGTAAGGCTATTTAATTCCTGTTCAATGTTAAATTGCGCGTTCTGCCATTTTTATTCCTGCATTCCATGGTTGCAATTCTCTTTTCTATCAGCAGATGTCGCAAGGGCTCCCGTATACGAGTCTTCTGTTATTTAGAAAAAAATAATATTTAAAGTGTAAATATATAGATCAGTGGTATTCAATTAAAATGTAGAAAGGTCCAGTTAGACCAAATTACTTCAAGCAAAGGTCCGGAACGTCTTATTTGTGTTATGATTCAGGGCCATACATATTGAAGTAGTCTAATAGTTGTATGTATGTAGAAAGCAACAGTTTATTTTATTTGACTCTCAAGTAAAATAAAGTGTACAATTCAATAATAATAATACATATAGCTGCAAGCAGCAATTTGGGTTACTCCAAAGCATTGGGGACAATTCGAAAATTGACAGACGTGTACCGCACGCATACGCAAAATGCGGAAGCGTCAAAGCAAATTTTAAGTTGCTGCAGACAGTTGAACCACGAGTTGAACCATGACCCCTGAGTTCACAATCGGTTCACTCTAACCACTGCCCCACCAGTGAAGTTGATAATTCGACTATTTCGGAATGTTTAGTATTCTTTTAATTGAAAATATACATGAAGGAGTGACCCTAATAATAAAACCTACAATTACAATATGATTACTCCTGACGGAATAACCCTAATAATATTACATATGAAAATATTACAAGTCCACTGAGTAGTCTAAAGTGTTTGATTGACAGAGATATCTGGACAAACGTTAGAAAATACACGGAAGCGGGAGCTGAGCAAAATTATGCAGGAAAGTTAAAATTGACAGATGCCGAACAAAAAGCATTCGTGGATCTTATTTATTTGAGACGTGCTACTGGCGGTAAAAGCATGAAACTCGATGATTATTGGTCAACCGAAATGAAAATAAAAAATTCTCAGATATCTGCGCTTTGATGAAAAGACCACAAGGACTGCCTGTTTTGTGACAGGCATCTTCATCTCTCATTTCAAAAAGACGGCGCAATATTTTACCTCGCAACACCCACCTGACCTCAGTGTGCAACAGTAAAGATTCATGTTCAGATCCCATTTCTTTGCACATTACAGCAAACAGTCTCGTATTGATAGGACGTGCTTTTATTACGTTAACAATTTTATTTACTGTTTGAAGCACGCAACTCATTATCAAGGGCCTTGGAAGCAAGAGCTTCCCTGTGTATAAAACAATGGGTGAATCTTACGTGTGGTGCAACTGCTTGTATCTTCGCCTTTAGACCCTTATGTTTGCCCATCATTGCACCAGCTCCATCTGTGCACACGCCCACAGAGTTATCCCAACTCAGCCCTGCTTCCTGCATCATACTATCAAGTGTGTTGAATATATCCTGTCCTGTGTATGTCCCATCCAGCGTAATGCAAAATAACATATATTCATGTAGTTTCCCCTCATAGCAGTATCTGACAAATATGAGCAGCTGCGCTGCATTTGATATATCTGTCGATTCATCAAGTTGTAGGGGAAATGTTCAAATCTTTATGTCGTTTGCCATGTCATCTATTCATCGGGCAACGGTGTTATCTGACAGTGGGACCTGTTTAAGCTGACTCGCTATTTTCTCATTATCCATAGCTTGACACATGGCTATTGCTACAGGGAGAATGAGGGTCTCGCCAATTGTGTGGGGCTTCTTAGATTTTGCAATGAGGTATAAAACTTCATAAGATGCAGCCTGGAGTTTGGCAGTTGTTGTAGTCTGTGTAGTCAATACTTGCTTTTGATCACGCAAATCTTGCTCTTTGCGATGGAAAAAATCGATTGTTTTATCAATGTGTGTTGGGTGTTTGGTGTGTAAATGTGTCTTCATTTTCCCCGACTTCAAACTGTCATTTGCCAGTACCTCCGTACACGTTACACATTGTGGATGTGCATCCCCAGCAACCAGGAGACACATAAATCCATACCAAATGTAATCGTCTTGATATCTCCTTCGCTTTGCTAAAGTTAAGTGGGCCTGCGAATGCTTGCGTTTCCCTTGCACTTTCACTGGCACCACTGTAACGTTATCTCCCGCCAGGCTATGCACAGTTCCCACCGGTCTTTCGATCTGCCTTGGAGGTTCTGCCTCCACAGGTTCTGCCTCCTCTAGCCTCAGCGTGTCATTGTTAGATTTCGGTTCATCTGTGTTTGCTCCAGTTATTTTAGGCGTAGAATCAACGATTACATTTTTACGAATCAGCCAACGATCCATCTTATTTTGTGGAATTCGGTAGTAAAGATATTAGGTGTTGGACTGGAATCCCGTCTTGGGGGAGTAGGCTGGAGGGTTAATAGGTTACTTGGGGCATTCCATAACAGGGAGGGGGGGTCAGGAAGTTAGGAGGATAAGACAATGGACACTGTGTGCATGAAAACCTATAGATTAACTTCTAGCTTGACCCCCACCCACGGATACTGATAAGGGAACCCAAGAGAGGAGAAGCAGACACGAGCCAGCAGATGTTTCCTGTTCGATTTACTATTGTCAAACTGGCCTCTCAACTGCCTCCCCCAATCTGCCTCCAAGACGGTCACCAGATGACCCTACGCCCAGAGACGGGGTCTGCAAGATGGGACACGCCCATCCAGGAAGCACGCGCAGCAACTACGATGCATCGATTGCGTGTGTGGCTATTTAACCTGTGTCCATGTGAACGGACTTTAGATCTTCTTGGCTGTCCTGCGAGACAGATCTCCGAATGCATTTGTAATAAAGGTGTATGATTTGGGAAGACTTGACGGCGTGGACATTCTCTGATTCGCAACCCGGGGAAACATTTGGTTTCAACATTTTCTATACTCTGAAAAGTTTTAATAGCTGCTGGTATTATTACCAGTTGAAACAGGATAGGGCCCACGGCCTATATCAGCTTTTATAACTGTGTCACCCCCTGGTGGCAATTAAGGCAAAATAAAAAAATTGGCAGGATAATTAACCAGAATAACCAAACATCATTTTCCCTCTCACCTTTTTACTTGCGCAATGGTAACGTTGCGCCCCCCTTTAGGTGCGGGCCCCACACTTTGGAAACCTCCTGTCTATGAGACCGTAAAACAACGCGCCTGCGCTGGGCACTCCTGATTACACTAAGCCATTCTTGTTTTATGTATCCAACAGGGTCAAAGGTTATGCTATGGCTGTTCTGATGCAGGACACGTGCAGTGGCAGGAAGAATCAACCAATTGCGTAATACAGCACAAAGTTGGATGCGGTAGCACAGGGTTATCCTCCTTGTTACCAGGGTTTGGCAGCTGTTGGATTCTGGTTCAAAACCAAGTGAAGAGCCATTCACGTCAGGGGAGATTCATTTCTTTATTAGCATGAGTCCAAGATGTTGACCTTCCATAGTTCTTACATGTTCTTCTCCAAGCAATCCCCTGGTAATCTCCAAAGACCATAGCTTTAACACAACCTTTTATGTCAGAATGCATAGGAGGGAGTCAAAGGTAATAGCCAATCAGTACACAAGGTCCATCCCACAACAAACCCCAGATGGCCCACTCCTGATAACAAAAACCAATGACAACACATGGACAACCCCCCTAAGAGGCATAGACAACCCCCTGAAATAACCACATCCTGTCCATTGTCTAATGATAAATTGTGTCACTTAAACCATTTGAGCTCCATAATCCCACACAGGTATTCAATATGCTTATGAGAAGGCATCCACTATCACGATGGGGACGATACCCAGTCACACTCTTCACCCATCACAAGGTGGTAGAGATGATTCAGCAGGGCAAGTTTGTACGGACTAACTCGAGACTGTTAGACTATATGCCTCTTCTAACATACCCAGACGTTACGATCAGGCGTTGTTCGGCGGTTAATCCGGCCGAGCGTGTTCCGCTTGACTACGAGGGTCAGCCTCATGATTGTGTAGCTGAGTCATTTACTTTTACCCGACTGCAACCTGACCTTCTTTCCATCCCCATACCTGACCCAGACGACGACTTGTTTGTAGATGGCCCGTGTTTCAAGGTGGGTTTGCGGTTGTGCATTGGTGTGCCCAGGGTAGTTTTCAGACGATAATTAGCCAGGCTCGTCCTCAACCATGCTCGGCACAGCTGGCTGAAATTAAGGCGGCTGCGTGCAAGGAAGGCCGGGGCAAGGTTGTTAACATTTTTACAGATTCGGCCTATGTGCATGGGGTCTGCCGTGTGTGCCGCGTGGAAGCAGAGAGGCTTTTCGAAGACAGACGGTATGCCTATTTTACATCATGACCACGTTCAGGATTTTATGGTTTCTCTGTTGCTTCCTAGTAAGGTTTCGATTGTGAAGTGTCAGGCTAATGATTATGTCATCCATGGCAACAATGCGGCGGATGAAGCTGAGTGTTACACGGCCGTGATGGCGCCGGTTATGCTTGTGGAGGCTCATCCTGGTTTCCCTGATGTCGCCAGGATGCAGGCCTGGGCTGGCCCATTTGAACGTGACATGTGGGGGAGCCGTGGGGCTACAGCTGATGGTGCTGGCCTTTGGAGGAATCATAAGGGCCTGTTGGTGGCACCCACGGGGCTTTTGTGTATCCTCATTGCCAATGCGCATGGTTTTGACCATTGCGCAAGGGTGGAGGTGATGAGGATGATAAAGGAACAAGGTTTCTGGTCACCATACATGCAGGTCACAGTGGACACAGCACTTACAGAATGTGTTGTGTGCGCGCAAAACAATGTCAGGAAAGGCATTGTAACACCACTGGGGCATATCCCTGTGCCAGAAGGACCATTTAGACATTTAGACATTGGTTTATGTGGATATGATAAAGAGTGTGAAAGGGAAATGTTACATGTTGGTTGTGATTGACAGATTCAGTAGATGTGTGGAAGCAGTTCCATCCAAAGTCCAGGGAGCGGGAACAGTAATAAAGTTCTTGACTAGAGAGGTTATGCCACGGTTTGGCATCCCGACAGAGATCAGCTCTGACAATGAAACAAGTGATACAGCACCTAAGAATAAAGCAAAGATTGGGTTGTGTTTACCATCCGCAGTCACAGGGGATGGTAGAAAGAGTGAACGGGACACTGAAGGCAAAGATAAACAAGATCTGTGTCAGTGCAGGATTGAATTGGGTTGATGCACTGCCATTGGCACTAATGACGTATCGCATGCAAGCTAACAGAATTACACATCTATCACCGCATGAAATGAAATGCTTACGGGTCGACCGATGCCTACAAAAGGGCCCCCTCTGGAACAGTTAGAGCAGGAACTTAAAAGGTATATCAGACAACTAACTGCTATACATAAAGTTATACACCAACAGGAACCCCATTGAGGAGCTTGGAGAGGGAGCCGGAGGCGAGGACCCTGCTGACGATGAGGGAGTCAGACCACCACACCGAGGGGAGGAGCGAGGTCCATCACTGGGTACACCGACTGGCACCGGAGCAGTCCCGAACCCGGGAGAAGAAGCGATTCGCATGGGTGCTGGGGATGGTGATAGCATGCCTGCTGTTGCTCACCTGCACACTGTGGCTGAGGCCACCAATCCACCAAGTGATCTGGATGAAGGCAATGGAGAAGATCTCTCCACTCCCAGCACCACCGACCTAGGTGGGGTTGCTCAGGGGCCTCCCAGACCGTGAGGAGACCTACACCACCTTGTTACCCTGGAACGAGAGTTCCCTACCCTCAGCATGGCCAACCCGGATGGATTAAAACACAACCACACCCCACATTGAAGAAACTGACCTTACTGACCACCCAATCACTGACCTGGACAGGCGTAGTGAGATATGCACAGCAGCACTGCTAAAAGACACGGTATGGGTAGGCAGCATAGAGGGGAGTAGACAACCATGGAGCATAGAGGCCGATAGTGATACGGGTGTATGTGGTCCATTGAGTAGACAAAAAGCACAGTATGTAGCTTACGGGTTAACATGTGGACGACATTCATGTAAAGTAGACACAGGAACAGAAATAACCAAAATCCAGGCCCAAGAGTGTTTCAGGAGGTTGGTTCCGCTAGTGACGACACCACAAGTGAGAATGAAGACATTTATAGGGCAATGATGGCACCAGTCCATTTGGATAGCATAGCAGAATCCAGTGCTGCTCAGCTAGACGTTGCTGAAAAGAATGATTGGTACAAATTGGCCCAGTACACTGCTAGGCAACATGATGCTGTTTAATATGCTCAAGAGCAGGCCATGGCGGCATGATAGTAGTACCTGTAGAAAGAATACTGGTATGAATGTGTTAGGCAGCTGGGTAATGAGGGACTAGACTCATCCTGGGT
>JACXGK010010738.1:0-17342 GCA_016801125.1 Novumbra hubbsi | reverse complement strand
TCACGGTTTGTCCTTTGTTTGATTCCGTTTTCAAGCGAATGCTCTGCATGTTTTCTGTATATCGTTTTTTATGTTAGTTAGTCCTTTCATTTTACGTTTATAGTCCGTGTAGAGTTTGTTTGTTTGTTTTGGGATTAAATACACCTTTTGTTTGAAAATATGTCCGCGTATGGTTCCGCCACACTACAACACCGTGACACACAGACTGTAATGTAACTTAAAAGGCTGCATTTTATGAGAATTAAATGATTTGTAAAACAAGGTAGTATAACATATTGTATTGTTTATGTGGAAAATCTAAATTTGTTTATTCACTCTTTAATAGCAATTAGCAAAAAACAATGTTGCACTCGTAAAAGCCTCTGGTTTGTGAATTCAGCTGCCATTCATCGGAAATAATAGTAATAATAATAAATGTAATTTGATAGCGCCTTTCAAGATACCCAAGGTCACTGAACAATAAAATACAACTATCAGGCTAAGCGATGGGAAAAGCTAGCTTTTAAAAGTGTTGATAGAATCTGAGTTGTGTGTTGCTGAAGGGAGAGAGTTCCACCATTTAGGGACAGCAGCACTGAAAGCCCGATCCCCCATTGTATGAAGTCTAGTCTTTGGGACGGTGAGAAGTCCAGTGTTGGAGGAGCGGAGACTACAAGAAGAGGTTTGTAAGTGAATGAGGTTGGAGAGGTAAGAGGGGGCATGGCCATGGAGGGCCTTGAAAGTAAGAAGAAGGATCTTATAGTGTATACGGGAGTGACTGGGAGCCAATGAAGGTGTTGGAGCGTGGGAGTAATGTGGTCCAAGGGTTACAATGAGCAATGTAATGAGCAGTTACCGTTACACATGAGTCTGTGGCGATGGATGTCCAGGAATAGCAGGTGATGACCACTCGGTCATCTTACGCATCGACTCCGTTACTCTGGATGTTGTGTCACTGTACAGCACCGGTAGAGCGGTGTTTGTGAAATCAGAGAAGGGATTATGTATGTTGGCACCAGAGTATGGAGGAGGAAGCGAAAGCCTGTTTTCCACGACCGAGTAAGAGATCCTTACAATCCTGCTATAATGATGAGGTACAGCTGATTCGAGTGGATTGAGCCTCAGTTGTTGTATAACAGGCTGATAGGCTGCATATTGCGGGGTTGATGCTAACCCCAGCTCATAGTGAAAACGGGAAAACAAGATTCCATATACTTGTAGTGTTGCCGAATTATTTAATCTAGGCTTGACAGGTCTTGCACATTGCATAATTATTATCAAGTTGTTTTTCTTAAAAAAAAAACGAAATGTGCCCAAATATCTGCTTTCAAGCAGCTAGGTGCATTTTTAAGCAGTCAGCTGCTCTCCCTGCACCATGTCTCCTATCTACGTTAGACCTACATCAGACAGACTGCTGCTCTCCCTGCACCATGTCTCCTATCTACGTTAGACCTACATCAGACAGGCTGCTCTCCCTGCACTATGTCTCCTATCTACGTTAGACCTACATCAGACAAACTGCTGCTCTCCCTGCACCATGTCTCCTATCTACGTTAGACCTACATCAGACAGGCTGCTCTCCCTGCACCATGTCTTCTATCTACGTTAGACCTACATCAGACAGGCTGCTCTCCCTGCACCATGTCTCCTATCTACGTTAGACCTACATCAGACAGGCAGCTCTCCGTGCACCATGTCTCCTATCTACGTCAGACCTACATCAGACAGGCGCACATGCGTTACTTCCGACGAACATAACTTTCAAAAATCTATATAATTACTAAGACTATTTATTCACAAAAACAAATTATTCTGTATATATTTACTTAATTCTTACATTTATTTTTATGCATCGATGCAGAATCGTTTCAAGTCAGGAACGCGATTCATCTTCAAAACAATTATTTTCCCCAGCTCTACAATCCAAGCAAACACAAACTGAACCCCTGGACTTCCTGCTATCTCCACAATAACCAAGTTCATCGTTTTGTTCTTTGGATTCCCCATTCTCATCATTAACTACCTTGCCAGAGTTCAGGTCTCCAATCACTGAAAAGGTCTTGTACAAGTTGTTAGGACCAATAAACGTTTTGTTCAGAATTTTGATGAAGAGTTTCCTTCTGCTCTTCCTCTTGGCCTGGTCCAGTTCAGACCTCATGATGTGCAGATATCTTCTTATAAGCGTATTATGAGGGATGGGTTGATTTAACATTTTAACATTTTTGTGCAAATCTTTTACTGACTAGTTTGAGCAGTAAGCTTGGGTGTCACTATATAAAACTGCAGTGGAAAAATACAGAGAAACTCATAACCACTCCACAGAAGCCAAAGACAAGGATGTGGGGCCTGTTTTGGAGACAGTTAAGAAAGTATATCTTCCCAGGACCAACGCAAGGACGGACAAGCGCCTTGAGGCTGGGACCAGCCTGAGCGCCAGCGATAGGGTGTGTAAGTCTAAACCACACATGCCCTCGTCTTGGACAGGCCAACCCGGTGGTCGGAACTATCTCTGTCTAAGACTATGAAAGAAGAACAACAGGAAGCCCAAATTAGTTCTCTGCTCTATCCCTGCGTGGAAATGACACTGGACTTGTATATACGAAAATTACATTTACTACCAAAATCACTATTAAATCCAAGAAGTTGTTAATAAAACGTGATTGTTGCCAAGATTTCCTAGTCAGACCTTTCCTGTCTCAAATACCAGATTTGAACATTTGCAACCCTAACACTATCGTTGCTAAACATTGTCGCTTAGCATTGAGAGGCTGATCAAAGTTGATGTAGGAATAGCCGTGGGAGTTACATTAACCTGATCCCTGCATACATGGACAGAAGAAGTTGCCTCAACTTCACTGAACATCTCATTCAGGTCTGCCTCTGGGATGTTTTTGTGGAGGTCGCCAACATACAAAGAATGTATTTTAAAATGTTTTAATATTTCCTTTAGTCATATTTGTGTTGTTTCCAAATATCTATCGATACTGTAAATATTATTTCTCAGAATGGGGGCACGGGTGGTAGATGTTCCACAAAAAGGAGTGTTAGGGGTGGGTTTCATCCACTCCTGGTCTGGTCTCTAGTCTACTATAGATCTGCTTCCACTCTATCCAGTCTAAGGTACACGAATTGTCTGGACAACATAAGAAAAGGCTGTTTTTATTGTCCATGAAAATAAAGATTTTTTAAAACCAAGTAATGTGCTTCCAAACCAACAGAAATATAGTTCAACTGTGTACTTTCCTGTGACTCTGGGATTGCCATGTATTCTCTTATCCAATCCAGCTCTGTCTTGCTTTCTTTACATTTTCACTTTTCACATCCTTTTGATTTCATGTTGTAACACATTGCAATGTAGAATCCTTTAAATATAATTTGGTGGAAGACATGTTTTCTTTGTTTTATTGTTTCTCTTTAATCTGATTAAGATGGATGACTAGAATCTGTTTTCACTGGTATCACGCTCACCTTTCCACTCATTCTTTCATTACCAGGTGAGCTTTTGATCCAAGAAACGTTGTAGTGCTTGGACTTCAGGATGTCAACCTGGTAAGGAAAAAGAAAGTTGGGAATGAAAGCCCAGTCTGTGTTCAGCACCCACCTTTACTGAGTGTGGATATATAGAATCATTATGTGTTACTTTTGGACCAGCACCCACCTTCACTGAGAGTGGATATATAGAATCATTATGTGGTACTTTTAGACCAGCACCTACCTTCACTGAGAGTGGATATATAGAATCATTATGTGGTACTTTTGGACCAGCACCCACCTTCACTGAGAGTGGATATATAGAATCATTATGTGGTACTTTTGGACCAGCACCCACCTTCACTGAGAGTGGATATATAGAATCATTATGTGGTACTTTTAGACCAGCACCCAGCACCTGGTTGAAGACGCCCTTCAAATGGCGAGTGAAGGCAGGGTTGTTTTCGATTTGGACCTGCCCTCACAAGAGATCCAGTTGGAGAAGGAATCCCTGGCAGCGGGCCGGCCTTCCATCGAACGTCTTTGGGAGTCCCAACCAAAGGGTGCTGGTCTCCGGGGCCCTGAGTCCCAGGAGCCAAGACGGATGTTGGCTTGCCTCCAGATGTTGGACGGCCTGGAGGACTTGCAACATGATGACCCCTAACTTGTCCAACATGTCGCCAGGCGTTGAGACTCGGTCCTTGACCGAGGTCGGAGCCGTAGCTCCTGCTTGCTCCATATTTCTGGGTGCATTGTTCTGTGACGAGTAACAGGACACACACTGGCAAACTTATACATATAACAAGTAACAGGTGTGCACAATGAGGGGGGGGCGTTCGTGAAGACATGGGGCATCACAAACAATCAACACAAAAGGTGGGGGCAGGGGAACGGTGGCAGCTAGAGCATAAACAACAATTGCATATTTATTTAATGCCACAGGTCTCCAATATGCATTCACAACATATGTGTAGTGTACAATTGTCCATTTGCATTAAATAATTATTACATTTTCAGATTTCCCTGTTAATACGGGGGTTTTATTACTGCAGCATTATTAGAGGCTTTGGCTCACGCGGCAGTTGTACTGTGGTCGTTACTAAGGTAAACAGTGAGCCCCACGTGATTGATGAATCAGCCATGGCTAATGATTGGTTGGGACACCGACGCTCAAAACCAACGTTCGATCAGCATTGTGACGAAACACGCAAACTAGCTGTGGTTTGACGTCTGACCTCTGTGATAAGTACTAAGTCATGTTTTGCAAAGTGGTCCAATACTTATTTCACTGAGTAAAATGCAAATCAATGTATAACTTATTTGAAATCAGCAGGAGATCAAATACGTTCTAGTTCTCTCTTCCTCTCACTCAGTCCAATTGGAAAAGCTTTAATGTATTTATTAAAGTGTTTCCAGATACACTGCAAAGCAAACGTATAGACAATTTAAAATAGAACAAATTCAGCCAGATAAACAGCCAGAGATGATACTCTTAGACTTTGTCTCCCCTTTGTGGCCACAGAGAGAAAGGGCACCTAGAATTATCCTTTGCAGCTTAAATAAACAGGAAAACCAAACAGTGGCTTCTGCACTGAAACATTTTTCACCACAGCAGAAGTTTACATTTGTCAAACTTTTTCACAGAAGATTTCTTGACAACTTAGAGGTCTCAGAAATGAATGTAGCAAATATGATACACCATCTTTTATTCAACAAATTAATGTTGGTAGTGCCATATGAAAAATGTATATTCAGGTCTTATATTAATGTACAAATGTGGTTTATATTTGGGTTCAGATAATACTCTGGTTTGTATACACACAAAGCTATGAAATGAATGGTGTGATTTAGACACAGTGTGAGTAATAAATGAGGAATTCATCAACAGGTGACACGATATCTATCACGGCTTGAGTGTGATTTGAAACAAAAGCAGACATTGTTGAAAGTAAATGGTGATTTTAATCCGCAAACACGAAACACGAAGGTGCTGAAGTAAACAGCAAAACGGGACTATAACTAAGCATGAAAACAGACGTTGAACTTACAACGCAAAAGGTGTAGCGTATCCACATGAATGAGAATTAAACAACATAAACCGTGAACGTCGTTGCGAAGGACTGAACAAACAATCAACCACACCAAAAGTGTGGCATTAGCCTAACCTAAGTAGGCTCCCCAATCAGAGTCAACTGAACACAGCTGCTCTGACTGGGGAGCCCACAGCGGCATAGAGAGGGCCAGAGGCCTCTCTAGGTGGCATGCCCTGACTATGAGCCCCAAAGCATAGAGTAGGCTAGGGGCTCCCAGCCAGGACATGACAATATCATTTACTAGATGGGCAAATGAGTGGAAGAAAACAAATCGTGCAGATGTCACCATTATGAGTTCTTCGGGGCGGGCGTCTTGTGCCACCCAGGGCAAGATGCCACCCTGGGCTGCTGAGTCATATGCTGACCACGGAGTTAAAGTTGTGACATGAGGAAAGGGGCATTTGAGAGGAATTTGGAGGCATGGGGCGGCTAATGATCTACATTTCCATGATATATCCATTCATAAGAATCAGCTTTCTCTATGATTTCATTTTTGATTGCTGGAGACAACAGCACAAACTGAAAGTGTCAAGCGTCACAGTTTACGTTGGACAGGTTTTTCACATCTGTGTACCTTAACCTTGAGTATGAAGCCTTTTGCACATCCAAACTCAGCCGTAACACACCCAATCACTGTCTGTGTTGCACAAGGTACAGTGTCTTAAGAAGTTCCCCGTCTGAGATTTGTAGCTGGAGGACAGTTACCAGGTCCATTACTAGTATAAACTCTGGATAGAAATAAGACCACTGCACCTTTTTCTTTCCTTTCTAAATGAATTGATCAGGATTGTTTGGAGTATGGAACAGAAGGGTTCAAATTGCTGTGGTCTCTAAAATTAAACCCTTCTTTTCCTTACTTACAACTTTACTTTTCACCTTTTTTTGGTCTCTTAATTGTTTATCCAGAGCTGCTTGTCTTCCTGTTTCCACACTGTAGAAGTCTGTGGACACACTTTCAGATTGATGAAACTGCAGTTAGACATCCTAGAATATTTACCCTGTCCTTAGAGTATGTCATTAGCTGTGCTTTAGTTGCAATTAATTACTCAAACAGCTTCAGACCATCTTTGTTTGGGCAACTTTATATACGACTCGGTTTTTGACAAAATCTACAAACAAAAAAAATTATCTCAGTAGCCAGCTAGTGTACATCCTTTCTTTCCAGAAGAAAACCCAACAAACTCTATGGGGCCATTATTGTAGCAAAACTATTCACAAATGCGTCCCACGATCCACAAATGCGTCCCACGATCCACAAATGTGTACATATGTCTGTTTATGAGTAGACAAAAGCATGGACTTTCAATTGGCTCTCTTTTTACACATGACCTTTGCCGTGGGAGATATTTGTAATTGTTCCATTAGTCTGTGTGCCGATAGAGAACGACATGCAAAGCAAGGTTTGACAAAAATGCAGAAGTAAAGTCAATGCAAACAAGCCCTCTTAAAAACCGAACCTAACTAGAAAAGGTACAATTCCTAAAATGTAAAGTGTGCTTGCAGTCGGACCAGCGTTTCCGGTGTCCAGCTCTGTACTGGCAGTAAGATAACACAGCAAAACAACTATCAAAGGAAATAACACACTCTAAATATGGTATACAGTGGGGAGAACAAGTATTTGATACTTGATAGAACAAGTATTTAGCAGGTTTTCCTACTTACAAAGCATGTAGAGGTCTATAATTTTTATCATAGGTACACTTCAACTGTGAGAGACGGAATCTAAAACAAAAATCCAGAAAATCACATTGTATGATTTCTTTGTAATTAATTTGCATTTTATTGCATGACATAAGTATTTGATCACCTACCAACCAGTAAGAATTCCGGTTCTCACAGACCTGTTAGGTTTTCTTTAAGAAGCCCTCCGGTTCTCCACTCATTACCTGTATTAAATGCACCTGTTTGAACTTGTTACCTGTAGAAAATACACCTGTCCACACACTCAATCAAACAGACTCCAACCTCTCCACAATGACCAAGACCAGAGAGCTGTATAAGGACATCAGGGATAGAATTGTAGACCTGCACAAGACCTCTACATGCGTTTTAAGTAGGAAAACCTGCAAAATCGGAAGTGTATCAAATGCTTGTTCTCCCCATTGTATAAATAATACAATTAACAAAGGAAAATACAAAATTCATGTAGTATATAAATAATGCAACTATAAATGGAAATAACACACACTACATGTAAAATATAAATAACACAACTATCAAAGGAAATAACACACACTACATAGTATTTAGTACCACACGAGTAACACCAGTGTTACAGAACACACCAAGTCTGGAGGTCATAAAATGGTTTCTAAGTAGGTCTTTCTCTAAGAACATTCCATGGTGTCGTACAACCTCAGACAGGTCTTGTACTGCAGGAGCTTCTCTGTCAGAAGGCTGCTTCCCACCACTCGACTCTGAACCACACTGAAGTCTAGATACCTGAGACACATGGGGAGGGAAGACTGTTAGGAAACAGCTGTCTCAGTTTAGTCATCTGTCTCATCTGCAAATTATAGATTTATCCTTTTATTAATTTGCATCAAGAGGCAGAAAGGGTTCTTAAATAGATGTCACTCAATATTATTGTGCATTCAGAAAGTGTTTAGACAAATAGTACTTTTTTCACCACCTTATTCAATATAGTTGAAAATAATTAAAGACTAAGCAACTACGGAATTTTAAATGTTTTTGCAAAAGTGTGAAAAATTACAATATATCTTTTAGAAGTATTTATTCACCTATTAACAGCGTATTACAGCCTTCTACAGTATTCATGGTACACCTGTATTCTTGGTACACCTGTATTCTTGGTACACCTGTATTCTTGGTACACCTGTATTCATGGTACACCTGTATTCTTGGTACACCTGTATTCTTGGTACACCTGAATTCACGGTACACCTGTATTTGGGGAGTTTAGCCCATTTTTCTCTATAGATCTTCACAAGCTCTGTCAGGTAGGATGAGGAACAACGTTGCAAAGTCATGATCATGTCTATCCAGAGATGTTTGATTGGGTTGAATTATTTCTGGGTCTCTCAAGGACATTCACAGACTTGTCAAAAAACCCTTCCTGAATTCTCTTGACTGTATTTATAGGGTCGTTGGCAAACTCCAACAACTTCAGTCTTGTCATTCTACCATGTAGGCCTGATTGATGGGGAGCTACAGAGATGGTTGTCCTTCTGGAAGGTTCTCCCATTCCCAAAAAGGATCCATAGAGCTCTGTTGGTCTTCAACGCTGAAGACATTTTTGGTATCCTTCCCCTGATCTGAGCTTCGACAAAATCCTTGTGGACAATTCCTGCGTTCAGACAGACCATGCAAACCACTACTTTAACCATTTATTGGAGAATAACACACAACAACACTCTTTCAATTCTCTTTGTTAAGTTCTGCTCTTTCGCAGTAACTCATTGTTGTCACACAACACTTCTAATGATTATAATATCTTTATTTGGCTCACACTTCTCTCACCTTTTTCTTATTGCGCTAACCCTTAGGCCTTCTAGTGATTTCAATAACCAACATGTACTATCTTGACCTTTTTGAGCTCTCAGGGATTCATCCTTAATAGTGGAATGATAAAAACATATGCTGACATGTACAGTGGAGGAAAACGTTTGAAAACCTGCTGAGTGTGTATGTTTGCCCACTGACAAAGAAACGGTCAGTCTATAATGTTAGTGGTTTATTTGAACAGTGAGAGACAGAATAACAACAAACATCCAAGTTATACATTTATTGGCATTTTACTCAGTGAAAAAAGTATTTTTATTTAACATTTGGACATCCCCATCTCTAATAAGTTGTTTATTGCGTGAAAATATAACATAATAAACTGAAAATCTGTCACGAGCTGGGTAGAACGGTGCTTTTTGGTGGTGATATTCTGGGGAACACTTATTTTGAAGCGCACCTTGGACACTTTGGATTATTACGCGCAACTCTTTTCACTTGGTGATTTGTGTGTGTATATATGTCCCTTGGTTCTGTCTCTTGGTGATGTGTGTATATATGTCCCTTAGTTCTGTCTCTTGGTGATGTGTGTATATATGTCCCTTGGTTCTGTCTCTTGGTGATGTGTGTATATATGTCCCTTGGTTCTGTCTCTTGGTGATGTGTGTATATATGTCCCTTAGTTCTGTCTCTTGGTGATGTGTGTATATATGTCCCTTGGTTCTGTCTTTTGGTGATGTGTGTGTGTGTGTATATATGTCCCATGGTTCTGTCTCTTGGCGTGGTTCATTACTGTATGTAGCGTCTTTAAGTCAGTACATGTCACGTTTGGTGTCCGTATTTGTTCTTTATGTAGCTGCTTGTTTCAGCGCCTTTGATTTTCCGTTCATGAGTACATGTTCTTTTGATAGATAAATAAATAGATAAATGAATTCACTTATTTCAAAATGTCTGTAAATGGTTCCAACTTCACTCGTGACAAAATATGAATTATTTATTTCAAAGAACCTATGTCAGTGTGGTGGAACACTTTATACAAAAACCCAAGATTAGATTTGATTCTGGGCCTTATCATGGCAATTTTACTATTTTACTGGTTCCCCTCCACTCAGAGTGACAGTGAAGCATCTCTACCATTTCATAGTTACATGCCATACTTATACACAACGGTTATTTGCATATTCATTAGTTGTAACTTAGTCTAGGGGTATTTAATCAGATGCCCTCATAGCTCCTAACTTCCTCTCAGGGGGGAAGTATCACCCCCACATGGCCAAATACCAATTGATCTAAGAACAAGAAAGTGATAGCAGGAACAGTTGATCTGGGAACAACAAAGTGATAGCAGGAACAGTTGATCTGGGAACAACACAGTGATAGCAGGAACAGTTGATCTGAGAACAACACAGTGATAGCAGGAACAGATGATATAGGAACAACACAGATAGCAGCAACAGATGATCTAGGAACAACACAGATAGCAGGAACAGATGATCTAGGAGCAACACAGACAGCAGGAACAGATGGTCAAAGGTCCACAGGACTCAATAGGGGTCATCAACAAACAATGACCAGATCCTCCTACCTAGCTTTATGACCCCAACATTTCTTTGGTCCATAAATGGAAGTAAGACGTGTATGAAAGTGTATAATCAATGAATACATCAAGTCAGCAAAATTACCCTTACAGCCTAAATGTGCCACCCCTGAAAATGTGTAGTGAATTTATATAATGAATTTAGGTTGGAGTTAGATTAAGCCATTACTAGGTTAGGTTAATGGACAGAGATTATAATGAATTTTGGTTGGAGTTGGATTTAGTCATTACAGGTTTGTTTAAGGGAAAGAGATTACAATGAATTTGGGTTGGAGTTAGATGTAATCATTACAAGTTAGGTTAAGGGATAGAGATTATAATGTTGATAGGTCAGACCAAATTCTATTTACAAAAGTTAAAACATGCGGTCACATAATAACATGAAACACAGAGAGGTAAGGAAGGAAATAATGTCATATATCAGTGTATGAGTCAGTGAGCAGGTGTTGTGTGTGTGTGTGACCATTCTAGGAGTTTCTATATAGTGGGGTCATATGGGGTCGGTAATTATTAGAGGGGTCCAGTGGTGGATTTGTTCATCAGATCATTTGTGGATCATAGTTGACTCACACACCATATGTGCAAGGTGGATTTACACACTCAAAAAGGTCTCTGACCTTTAATGGCCTCAATTATCTTGGTTGTTAAACACATGTCAAGCCCATGGAGTCCAGTTTAAAAAGTCTAAATATACTATTCGATGGAAAATACATGATTTAAATGAATATACCTGGCTGACAATATGCCTGATTTGAGCGGTGCCTCTCCCTCACTGTTTTTGCTTGTCACATGACAGATCATACCCAACCGTCTAATCACACTCCCTCTCAACCTATGAAGTATTTCCCTCCCCCTCTAACCCCACCCCTCTGACAGAACCAGGAAGTATCCTCCCACACACATGAACACACTTCTGAGAAAACGAAACTGATAAATCCCAGTGTCTGTTTTACGTCTGTGTGAGAGCGAACAACAATCATGCAAATGTCTCAGCAGGGAGTTCTACTGGACCAAGACCAGTTCTGTTGTTCTGTCTGTCTGGATCTACTGAAGGAACCAGTCACCATCCCCTGTGGACACAGTTACTGTAGGAGCTGTATTGAGGGCTGCTGGGATCAGGATGATCTCTATGGGTTATATAAGTGTCCCCAGTGTAGACAGACCTTCACTCCAAGGCCAACTCTGAGGAAAAATAACATGTTGGCTGAGGTGGTGGACAAACTGAAGAAGAAAGAACTCCAGACTGCTTCTCCTGCTCTGTGCTCTGCTGGACCTGGAGATGTGGGGTGTGATTTCTGTCCTGGGACCAGAAAGCGGAAAGCCCTCATGTCCTGTCTGGTGTGTCTGGTTTCTTACTGTAAGACTCACCTCCAACCCCACTATGAATCTCCTGCCTATAAGAAGCACAAGCTGATAAAAGCCACCACACAACTACAGGAGAAGATCTGCTCTCATCATGACAAACTGCTGGAGGTTTTCTGTCGTACTGATCAGCAGTGTATCTGTTATCAATGTGTGATGGATGAACATAAAGGCCATGATACAGTGTCAGCTACAGCAGGGAGAACTGAAAAACAAGTAAGACCTCAAAAGCTTTTTTCTGACTTTTCTTTTATCTTACCTAATAATTAAAGAGAAAGTAGGCTGTGGAACTAATTCTGTTTGAATATCAGACAATTCCAATGAAATCATTCCACAGCAGAACATGCATGAACCTACAGGTATAAGTATTTTATACAGATCAACTATCATAATTTTGAATGTTCTTCCTATCTTCCTTGATACATGCAGCACCACTATTAAATCTTTCACCATTCGCATTGCAGAATAAGACCTGATATTGAAAGTGTTCATCAACACTTTAATGTCCATCCTTTATGCAGCTCAATGTGACATTACTGTTGAACATCTAACTGGACATATAAATGTTTTAGCTCATGGAAGAGTGATTCTTCACAGAGGCAGCTGGAGATCAGTCAGAAAAAGGTCCAACTGAAAGTCCAGAAGAGAGAGAAGGAGATGAAGAAGATCCAACAAGCTGTGAAGTCTCTCAAGGTGAGTATTGTTGACCAGAGGAGACACACCTTTTCACATCTCCAGTCAGAGAGAGAAAGAGGAGCCCCTCTTCAGTCCAACTGAGACCACAGGCTGTCTGGGATGTTTTATTCCTTAACTGGCATGTCTCATGTGGTCCACACATACTGACTGTGTTTATTTAGACCTACATCATTATCAGAATTATGCTTGACTAGTTTTCACTGAGATACTTTCTGAGAGTGAATTAGTTTTGTTTATGATTAATAAGTGTTATGTTCTTTAAATGAAGCCTGTAAGGGGCATAATTATGTTAATTGTTGCTCAGCATTGCCACCTGGTGGCTACATTAAAATAAATAGGAGGTGACATGGCACCTGTGTCATTGTGATTTGATTTAAAACACTTGTCTTAATGTTTCCTTTTATCGTTTGAGTGACGTTACCACTTTTTTTATTTCTGGTGTCATATTTTTAGATAGAGGGAGTAAATGTTAGGCACAGTTAGTTACGTACAATCACACACAATCACAAACTCACAATGGTGATATTCAACTTAACCTACAATCAAGCAACAACCGTAAGTAAAGTTTATGGATAAAAGGACCATTGGAAATGTATAAAATGTTAACTTGCCTGTATAAGTAGCATCCATATGGCTGATGTTGAATAATAGGAAAGAATCCATAACAATGGTCATTAAAAAAATGTAATCAGGTGATGTTATGTGTCCTAAATGTTTCTTTATGACAGTAATGTAGCTAAATGGCTTTGAAAACGTAATTAAACGGATAAGGAGGCATATGTTTTTGGCTATTTAGGGCATCATGACAACTTACACTTGTAAAGCATTTTTATTAAATATCTTTAATTACGACATCGATGCAGTCTATATGTGTGATATCTGCAAAAGTGATTCACTTGAACAAATATTTTAGAACAGACATTCAGTACAGAGTGTTTATTGAAATATATTATTCTTCATTTGCCCACCAATAGAGTTTCCCCAAGAGATTATTTTAAACTAGTGTTTATGTTCCTGAACAAAGCAGACCAGGAGCTGAATGTACAGTTCTAAATTAGACAGGGGGCTTGTGTGTATGCAGACTGCTAGCATGGATAGTCTGCTGTATATTGAATGTGGAGACCTGGGGCACAGTAAGTGTGTGTGTCCACACAGAACCCAGGACAGAGAGAACCACCACTCATGATGCAGGGTGGATTAACCAGCTGGTGGTGGAAGATGTGGAAATGACCGTTGAAACCAGAAGTAGTTTTGTGAATGTTCTGGTAGTGGAGGATGTGGAGTTGACCGTTGAAACCAGAAGTAGTTCTGTGAATGTTCTGGTAGTGGGGAATGTGGAGTTGACCGTTAAAACCAGAAGTAGTTCTGTGAATGTTCTGGTAGTGGAGGATGTGGAGTTGACCGTTGAAACCAGAAGTAGTTCTGTGAATGTTCTGGTAGTGGAGGATGTGGAGTTGACTGTTGAAACCAGAAGTAGCTCTGTGAATGTTCTGGTAGTGGAGTATGTGGAGTTGACCGTTGAAACCAGAAGTAGCTCTGTGAATGTTCTGGTAGTGGAGGATGTGGAGTTTCTGTATGGATGTAAATAATAAGTGTGCTGGTTGGGCAGAGGAGTGGGTCACACCAAGGAAAAACAAGTGTTAAAGAAGGTGTGTTTAGAGTGGGAAGAGAAGGCTGGTATCTCAGGGATATTTGGTGTGTGGATGTAAATGTTTGTATGGTGGTGTGTGGATGTGTGTGTTTGTTTGCTGGTGTGCAGTTTAAGTTTATGTTTGTGTGTTGAGGTTGTGTTTTATAGTAATATGTTGTCCACAGTCAACTATGGTAGTGTGTGTGTGTGGGGTGATGGTAAACTTTCAGAGTGATGAAGTTGTCTTATTTAAAAGGAACATCTCTCTCAGCTCTCTGCACAGACAGCGGTGGAGGACAGTGAGAGTATCTTTACTGAGCTGATCCACTCCATAGAGAGAAGATGCTCTGAGGTGAAGGAGTTGATCAGAGCCCAAGAGAAGACTCAAGTGAGTCAAGCTGAAGGACTCCTGGAGAAACTAAAGCAGGAGATTGCTGAGCTGAGGAAGAGAAGCACTGAGCTGGAGCAGATCTCACTCACAGAAGATCACATCCATTTCCTCCAGGTAACTAAAATGTGATATGAACATTAAGTTAATATGAAACTGTCATTGTGATGTGTTATGTTGTCTGTGTTAGTCTACATGTCGAGCTTTTACATATTTATATTTTCAATATACTGTATTTATTTTCAGTGTTCATAAGGTAAATAAGGTGAATGAATGATACATATTGTCTCTCTGTCTCTTCCCCTCTCTCTCCCTTCCTCCCATATGTCTCTCACTTCCTCCCACATGTCTTTCACCAGAGTTATCAGTCTCCTTCCAGTACCAGTGTATCTTCATCTTTACCCAGAATCACTGTACGTCCTCTTCAGTACTTTGGAGATGTGAGTAAGACTGTCTCTGATCTGAGAGAGAAACTAGAAGACTTCCTTGAAGGAGAATGGACCAAGATCTCCACTACAGGTGTGTTGATATTCAGAACATTACACTTTAGACACCTCAAAATCAACTCAGGACCTTGAAGACAATTCCTCATAGATGTTTCTTTGCAACCCTCTAATTACATCATTATTATTTAGACCCCTGCTTTACACTACTGAATGTTCCCTTCTAGTCAAATACATGTTTAATATGGTGTGATCATAACATTCCCTCTCTGTCAATATGTTTGTATTTCTGTAGTGAATATAGTGGATGTTGTATTGCCTCCAGAGCCCAAGACCAGAGAACAGTTCTTACAATGTGAGTCCTTTTAATATTGTAAAACAACATTTACAAACCCTTTAGAAATGCATTTGATGTAGTAGACATTATCAAATACTGGGAAGTTATTTGACACCTGCTCTGAATCTCTGTTCTAATAAAAGACAGAATAGAAACAGTATCTGACTTAACTCATGTTTCTAACTCCCCTCATTGGACTCTGTTCTTCTCCCAGATTCCTGTCAGCTGACACTGGACCCAAACACAGTACATAAACAACTCTCTATGTCTAAAGGGAACAAAAAGGTTACATGTACAGCACAAGTCCAACCATATCCTGACCATCCAGACAGATTTACTAACAGCAGGATGGTTCTGTGTAGAGAGGGTCTGTCTGGACGCTGTTACTGGGAGGTGGAGTGGAGAGGGATGAGGGTTGATATATCAGTCTGTTATAAAAACATCAGCAGGACAGAGGAATTTGCATCCAATAACAAGTCCTGGTGTTTAACGTTTTCTCATGGTTCTGGTGGTTTTGGTGGTTCTGGTGATTATTATTTCAGACACAATAATGTTAAAACTAAATTATCAGGCCCTCAGTCCTCCAGAATAGGAGTCTACCTGGATTACAAGTCAGGTACTCTGTCCTTCTACAGTGTCTCTGACACAATGACCCTCCTCCACAGAGTCCAGACCACATTCACTCAGACACTCTATCCTGGGATTGGTGTCTGTTATTTTAATGCCACTTCTGAACTTTGTTAACTATAGATGGTGGTCAGACAGTAACAGATAAAACACTGTTAGGAGTATATTGACTGGAAAAGGGAGTAGTTACAGACACAGTATGAAGACGTGTGTGTCCAGTAATGTGACTTAAGGATATATCATGTTCTGTGGTTCTTCTTCCTCAAGTGTTTCAATATAAAATACAAAACATTTACCTGTATAATGTAATAGTTCCCCTCTATCCTGGGATTAGTCTTATATGTAGTGATGCTGTAAGTTGTAAACTGTAATTGGGGTCTCATAGATAAGGAACATGTTGACAATACCATATCTGATGTTTTATTCTGATGTTTTTATTTACAATATGATCTTTCGGACTGATTTCATTTTTAGATATTTCAGATTGTTTTCATAAATTCACCTTCTGAAATAAATATCCTGTGTTTGCTGAGTTTGTTGGTTAACGCTTAATGCAGCAAATGCTGAATCAATTGGAAAATAACATGACAAATATGATGTATTGCTGACCTGATGCTGTGTGTCTTAAATCTAAGCCCTAATGTATTATTATTACCTTATTATTATTATTACCTGAACCATGTTTCATTCTTCTACATTCATCAGAAATGCTTCACATAATGTATGTTGTTTGACATTCAGAACCATTAATATATTTATTAATGTGGCTTGGTGTTTCTGTGTATTTTTTCTCAGCAAAAGGTAAGAGGTGGTTCATTTAAACAAACTAAACAAATAGATATGACTTGAAATAATATCTTATCTTTTGTAAGGATTGCGCTTGGGTATGATGGTTGGATCCAATTGCACGACTGTAGCAACGAACAAGTGTCCGTGTAGAGCAGCACGTAGGGCACAAGCTCTAACAATGTTTGTTCGGTGGAAGGAGGGGAATGTGCACAATACCGGAGTGGTACAGTGCTGGGAATAGTGACGTCGTCAGATATATAGCGAAGGCTTGAAAGCCGAGTGCTGCGTGGAAACGCAGAAGTCAAAATAACAAAATACCTAACAAAGAATGACCAGCGTGGTACTTCGTTTGAACTGACACTGAGCCAAGGGAAACGGGGAACTAAGTAGGGCCAGTGATCAGTGTGATGAGGTACAGGTGCGTGCAGGTGGCCAGGTGTTTGGTGACTGTGTGATTCGTGACAGGGA
>JACXGK010010737.1:0-17344 GCA_016801125.1 Novumbra hubbsi | reverse complement strand
CCAGGGTCAGTCTCCCGTGTCCTGCACCCAGGGTCAGTCTCCCGTGTCCTGCCCCCAGGGTCAGCTTCCCGTGTCCTGCCCCCAGGGTCAGTCTCCCGTGCCCTGTCCCGAGGGCCAGCGTCCCGCTCCCTGCCCCGAGGGCCAGCGTCCCGCTCCCTGCCCCGAGGGCCAGCGTCCCGCTCCCTGCCCCGAGGGCCAGAGTCCCAATCCCTGCCCCGAGGGCCAGTGTCCCGCTCCCTGCCCCGAGGGCCAGAATCCCGCTCCCTGCCCCGAGGGCCAGTGTCCCGCTCCCTGCCCCGAGGGCCAGTGTCCCGCTCCCTGCCCCGAGGGCCAGGTTGCAGTGCCCAGCTGAGACGCCGCCGGTGATGTGCCCAGCTGAGACGCCGCCGGTGATGTGCCCAGCTGTGACGCCGCCCCTGATGTGCCCAGCTGTGACGCCGCCCCTGATGTGCCCAGCTGAGACGCCGCCACCTGCGGAGCCGGCGCCGCTGCCGCCCCCTGCGGAGCCACCGCCGCGGCCGTCCTCTGCGGAACCGCCGCCGTTGCCCGCCCTCCCTTGTTTGACTCTTGCGGCCTGGAGGCCGCGCTTTGGGGGGGGGCTCTGTCATGTCCTGGATGCGGGCCCCTAGCCATCTCTGTGCTTTGGGGCTCCCATTCAGAGCATGGCACATGGAGAGGCCTCTAGCCATCTCCATGCCATTGTGGGCTCCCCAGTCAGAGCAGCTGCATTCAGTTGACTCTGATTGGGGAGCCTACTTAGGTTAGTTTTGCAGCCACACACGGTGTGGTTTATTGTTTGTGCTTGTCTCAACAGCTCACGGTTTGTCTCTGTTTAACTCCCATTTCATGTAAATACGCTACACGTTATTTGTACTTTGTTTTATGTTAGTTTCAAACCTTTCATTTTACGTTGACAGTTTCGTGTAGTTTGTAGTTTGTTTGTTTTGTGGATTAAATACACCTTTTATTTATAAAATGTCTGCATATGGTTCTGCCGCACAACACAGCCGTGACAGTGGGATGTTTAGGGGCAGGTAGGTGAAGGTAACAAGTGCAATATTATTTAACCAATCCTGCCATGACTGACCGGTCCTGCCTGCTTGGCCTCCGTCTGGAACATGTTGGGGCAGTGGTTAACAGGGCTATGAATCAGTGATCTTGCCTGCATGCTTCCTTGCCCTGGATTTATGTAGGAACTCGAAAGAGGGCGGGCAATCCTTTCTGTGGACCGTTGCATGAGTTGCAGTTTCCTTTGTGGTGTGTAGATGCATAGCCAAACCAAAATGTTTTGGAGTAGTACCCTAGTGACCAAGGACCACAGTTTCCTAGAATACTGTCTTTACCCCGGTGCTTTGCTTACTCCCAGCTCCCAGGGTGATACGATTCCCTGATGCATGTGACAACTGTAGTGTCCTAGTCAGGAAGCAAAAGCCCTGGGGAGCCTCTAATAGTAGCATTCTCTCCTTAATCTGCGCTGATCTAAACAGCATAGGATAGGCTCAAGCAACATGCTGGATCAAATTTATGAACCTTCTTTTCATCTTTTAGGTTTGCTACACATCAGTACAGGAAATAATCAACTGTGCCTGCAAATATACCTTACAGGTTTAGTTCAAGTGTTCTCAGTTGTATCCATTGATGAGAGGTTAGTCTGTCCATTTTCTGAAAAGAGATTCATTGCAACAATGTGTGTGTGAGGATTTTCTGAATTCAAGCCATGGTAAGCATACCTTAGAATCTTTAGGGAGCTGTCAACAACATACATACAACTGCTGACTAACAGTATGGGGGAAAGCTATGCAACTGTAGGACAGCAGTTTCCTATTCTGTATTTAGCTTTAGCCATCCATTTACATGCATGTGTGTTGGATTATAAAGCTCAATTAGCAGATAAGAGGGACTTTGCAGTGGAATCACCAGAGATACACTATGTTGGTTAAATATTACATTTGCAACTGTTGCTTTGAGAGATAAGCCGTGTGTATTCCTCAGATCTTTCTTATCCATTGTTTATTAGGCTTTTACAGGGTTATCTTTTGTTGCCCGCCCTTTAGAAATCTCACCCACTCTATATAACTCTCACCCACTTTCACCCACTCTTAATAACTCTTTCTCTAGCTGTGCAGTGAATTGCATAAGTATTCCTCCCCCAAGGACCCTTCATATTTCTGTGTAACAATCTGGAACTACCATTTTTGGAAATGTTGTCGCTGAACTACAGAAAGAGTTATTTAATATGGATGCTGTGAAAATAAAGTACATGTTATTAGCTGCAAATAATAAGAATTCTTCATTACAAAAGTATTCAATCCTTTTACCATGACACTTTATTAAACTGTGGTGGTGCAGTCTACTGGACTACTAATTATTTAAAGTTTTAAAGTTTTTGTAAAACTCCAATACAATTGTAAAAATATTGGGTATCAACCACAGGGTGATCAAAGAGCTTACTTTTGTTTATGCTTGTATTTTCTACCAATCACTGACTATGTATTTTTCAATTGTCCTCTCTAGCTCTCGATATTTTCTCTCACAACACTCTGGCCCACCACAGTCAACTTATATGTTTGTGTCAAGTCCCAGACACTGATGTGTTCATCTGATTTAAAATATACCTCCTCTTGTCTAGTAGTAGACATATCCTGAGTCATTCAGAGAGATAACTATGCCTTGGCTAGAAATTGATTCTTACTAGGATGTAATCTAAGAGGTCCGAAGGTGTTATATTGTATCTAGTGAGAAGGAACTGCGCAGGGCTAATAGGTAATGTGTTGTAATTGATCCAAGTCATTGTGACATCTGCCTGCGGTAGTCCATTCTTTTTAATGGCAGTTTGAACTAATCATCACACCTCGTTCCATCCTTTACTTCCTAATTATGCCATGCTAATGGAAGTTAGAATGAACTGGGCAGAAAAGATTACCTTGTCAGACACAACTTAATTTATTTTTGTTTAGTTTTTCTCTTTTTGTAGTCTTCTTCTTGGTTCACGGTTTCTTCAGTTGCCTGTTATTCAGTTTTAACTTCCCCTGTTGTATGGCTACCGCAAAAGACTACTGCAATGCAGCTAAAACCACAAATGGCCAAACTAGTTTGAAGTGAAGCTTGAAGAGTTGCTACTAGATATAGCTAGTCTTGTCAAGCAGTCTGTGTAAGAGTTAAGTGTGTTTTTCTGTTGTTGTGAGTGATGAGGCAATAGAGTAGAACACTTCTTATGACAGCTTAAAGAAGAATTAGAGAAGTGCTCCACTCTCCCACTTCTAGTCTGGATACCGCAGAACACAGAGACAGACAGACAGAGAAAGACAGTGCCAAAGACAAAAGAAGGAGAGAGAAAGCAAGGTAAGGGTGAAGGAGTGAGAGAATTCAAGCTGTCTGTGCTCTCATACCCTGTTCTCTCAATAGAGCACAAAGAGAATTTGGAAACATATAGATGTAGTATAAACAAACACTTGTATACTGGGTAAGCCTAGTACATACCTACACAAACCTGAATCCATATGAATTAAATTGAATATATGAGTGCAAATCACAAAACATGCTTGACATGCTAGCTTAAAATATGGTGATGCTCAAACAAGACAATTAGCATGTTTCCATCTAGCCAGTACTCATATGAAAAAACAGATATTATACAGTAAATACTGTTATGTCACTAAACCGATTTGTGGTTTAGCTAGGCTTTTGTTTTTATGACAAAGAAAACAATTACAAACCAAACTTTATTGTTTAAAAATCTAATTTTGATTTAGAATCAAGCAAGATTATCAGGTTGTGGGGAAAGAGATTTGGGAAGCTGAGCTACTGTAAAGGTAAGGACCTTAAAAATGTGTAAATAGCCAGGGGTGTACTAAATCAAATTCTGGATGGATTTTGTAACTCTTCTTGGAAGAATGGTTTTAGAGTTAGGATATTATCTGATCTGATGCATTTCCGTCCCAGAACAGCCATCGCTTGTGCTATTTGTCCAGGAGCAGCACTGGGTACTGGGCCTCCTTTTGTTCTGCACATTCTTTGAATGTAATACAAGTGTTTAATTGCTTTGTTGTTTTTATTATTTTTTGATTTTCCCCAAAAATGTGTTCCATTTGTTGTTCTGCTGGAAAAATTATATTTTGTTTATATTTGGTAGTTTTTTGGCTGCATGTGTGAAGTTAAATGACGATGGCCTGTACCAGAAACCTGACCCTGTCTTGGGTGGAGGATTGTGAATTATGAATTGAATCCTCCCCAGGGGCCTTCCCCCTGCATTTCTTAAGGCGGTTGCGTAGTGCCCCTCTACAAAATTGTATTATAGTAGGGTGGTCCTCTGTTGATGCTGAGTGGAGATGTGACATGTAGAGGAAAGCAAAACACACAATACTTGGCATCCATGTTTTTCAGTCATGGGTGTCACATTGTGAACATTGTTAATTAAACAGTAGCATATCAATAGAGTGTGCAGTTTTCTCACTTGAAGCGGCAGGTAAGACAATGTATAATTCTTGTCCTCTGTTTGGTAATGTGAAAAAAGCAGTTTTAAATACCCAAGGTGTTATATCACTGGGCTAACAAAATTAGGCCAGAGAGAGGAATATTAAGCCCAAATCCACAGCTAGGATGTGGATTAGTTACACAGCTCTGAATCCACCACTGACAGGTGAGGCGCAGCCCAACCTTGCACCTCACCACATTTCCCAAAAAACTCCCATCAGGCATCTTGATAGAGAGCCCCTGGTCAGGACTCCATGTGTTCTTCTTGTCTGTCTGTCTTTCTGTCTGACACACACACGCACGCACGCACGCACACACACCACATACATTACATTGTCCTGCCTCCCAAGCCAGGATGACAGGCAATTAGCTGTGATTTGATGACCCTCTGTTGTTGTGGCCTCAATCCCCCAGCACTCCCATGTCACAGCCCATCCTGGGCAGGTTGTGACAAGGTTAATATTTCGACAGCCGGGCTTTGGGCAGGTATGTGTGGTGCAGTTCTAACAACACCATACAGAACCAGTAAGCATACTCTTGAGTACATGAAGTATACCATGTATATGGAAAGCAGGTTATTCTACACCGGTGTGGATTCAAACCCTGTCAGCTTTCTATCAGGACATTCTCAGTGAGCTTCAGTGACAATGACAGCACTAGCGGATGTATCACAGTGGACCTCGGCCATGGGCACCATCAGCAGATTTCTTCTCAATTCAACAGTTATGGTATGGATAATCATAATAATGGTGGCGCCAGCGCTAGACACCATACACTGCTCAAAAAAAGGGAACACGTAATCAGTACAAACTTCAGGATTTCAGTCTGTCCAGTTTGGAAGCATATGCAATTGTAAATCAATCACCTGTTTGGGTGCAAATGATGGTCTGGGGACGCATATCCTTGGAGGGTTGCACAGTTGACCACAGACCTCCACGTGCTAGCTCCACGTACACTGCTGTTAGGTACCGGGATGAAAGCCTCAGACCCATTGTCAGACCTAACGCTGGTGCAGTGTGCCCTGGGTTCCTTCTGGTGCAGAACAATGCCCGGCCAGTGTGCATAACTGATTTTAAAAATCCTGGGCTGTACCTAAAACACACTAAGTTTCCCTGGTGATTCAGTCAATGTTTAAGGAGACACAGGAAGGCTATTTGGTAATGTTAAAAGGTGCATTGATTGTCGGAGTGCAGGAGCAGGCATAAATTATTGTAGCGGTTTGCTCTGTGTGTGCATATGTGTCCGCTCGTGCACACGCATGCTTTCATCAGCGCTCCTGGTTGTGCTATCTGAAGAACAATGGTTTTAGTGGGTTTGCCTTTGTGATGTGACATCAAAGCCAGTCGTGTGTGTGTGTGTGTGTGTGTGTGTGGGGAGAGACTTCCATGAAAGGGCCAATTAGTCTGTGCGTGTGTGTGTCAGGCCTTAATGAGGACGAGGGTGTGTGAACTGGTTAATAATAATGCTATAAGTTCATTCCCGATTTTACCCAGCACATAGAGCAGTGGTTCTCAAACATCTCTGGGAATTTCAGATTTTTTGTTTGCTGGTACATCAGATTCACTTATTTAAGCACTTGGGTTTACAAGTTGAGTCAGGTGTGCAAGGTATTGAATACAACACATACCTAGCAGAGCTGCAGGTTCCTGTAGGACACACCAAGCTGTAAAGGAGAAGGTCTTCAAAAACACCAGGCTGTAAAGAACGTCTTCTAGAAAACTAATTTGAACAGATGAAGGTTTTCTAGAACACCAAGCTGTAGAGGAGAAGGTATTTTAGAATACCAAGCTGTATAGCATAATAGGAAACGGAAGGTCAACGAAGTGTCATGTTACGGCACATGCCCTATCAATCGTTTTCCTTACCTACAGCACTGTTCATCCGCATTATGCATTGTTAAGTACCTGAATAAAGCACAAAGCCGCCAGTGTCAATACACAAACGTGAGATGCCTTATTGCTCTCACGAACCAGAATAGGCTGTCGCATACAAACTCCCCTTACGACTGCCTTCAATCCCAGCCAAAGGTTACAGGTTGACCTTCACTCCTGCTATCCTAGCGTCTGCAAAGACCAAGCAGAGGATGAATGGCATTAGCTTGTACTCAGCACTGTGACATAATGGACAGGGGAGTAAGGGACTGGTGGGGGGAGGCGTGTCTTTGGGGGGGGGGGGAGGCCCTCCTGTCTGATCTAATGGCTTCCATGGTAGGTGTGGATTGTGTTGGTCTATGAATGCTTGATCAAGTGTGTGAAGTGAGGGGTCATGTCAGCACATGGTAATGCTAAATGTGGCTGTAAAGGATTTGTTGAGATACCACGGAAGGGTTCTTTGACTTGAATTCTTTGCCTCTTCAAAATATTTTTTGTTCGCCAAGTTTATACAGCATGTGATATCCAATAATGCTGTTCAATCATTTACACTAATTCCCATTTCCCTTGTGTGTTATATCTAATCGTGTGTATAAAGGGTGTGTGTGTCAGTACATAAACATGACTGTCCATGTGTTATTATGGCAGTGAGCCTGATTTTGTTCTGATGGATGGGGATCCTCTTTGAGGTGTGCGTGGGTGGATTGAGTCACACTGGGATGTAGTCTCAGTGCCTAACAGCTCAGTCTCTATCAGTGCATAGAATGCAGTGGCATCCTACAAACATCTGAAACACACCAGCACTCTTTAATTTTGCCGTGAACAAAACTTACACCTGAACCTTTTAGTATTTACACCCACAGTTTAACTCCCAAGCCTCTTTCACAAAAACCCTGCACTGTATTTAGCAGCCATTTCAAAAGAATGATGAAACAATCCACTTCAACATGAACATATTTTTGTTGGTCTGTGTACATTGTGTGTTCCAACAGCTGGGATAGTAAATCTAGAACAAATCTAGTGTACAGACGTGACCTTGACCTTAACCAATCATCTGTTTTAATTTGTCTCTGCCTTCTGAACAGGGTTTCTTGCATTTTTTCCACACAAGACCTCAAATATATCATTACAGCTCTTTCTGCTCTACACTCTCCCGTCATCTCTCTTTCTCTCTCTCTCTCTCTACTCTTCATATACGTATCATTTTCCATCACCTACATTTTTACTTAGAAACCTCTGAAGCGTTCTTGACCATTCCTGTCTATCCCTAACCTCACTTTCTTTTGTTTTGAAAATGTAAAGTAAATTCTTCTCTCATTATCCATAGTTAATGGTATTGTCCTTCCCAATACCCCTCACCCCATCTCTCTACTCTTTCTAATTCTCTCCTCTATGCCTCTCCTACATTCTCCACCTCAATCTCTTTTGGTTTCCTCCCTCCTCCCTGCTCTATTTCGTCTTCTTTGGTGGTCCATCCCACTGGTAGGTCAGTGATTTGCTCGGAGAGCACCATTGATTTCCTCACTGCAGTGTTTTCCCTCCCTTGTTCTCCAGTAAACCCCCAAGTGGGGTCCTCTTCCTGTTACTCCACCCCTTTCTCCACCTGCTCCTCCCTCCCTTTCTCTTCTGCCTCCTCCCTTCCTCCGCTTTACTTTCACTGTCATATTTTCTAATCCTTTCCTCCGTATCGCTCAGCCTCGTCTTTTTCCATCTCCCTTGTTCCCTGACAAAGTGTCAGTCTCTCTTTTGTCTCTATTACCTTCCTCCTCTCTCGCTACCTCCCTCCCTCACTCAAACCCCTGGAGTGGAGCGTTACTGCTGATGCATCACCATCCGGGATAATTTGTTTAAATGACAGATTAGAAGGGTAACTCGATTTGTGGCCAATACTGTATGTTGGCTTGGTTTCCAATCTAATAACGCACCCCCCCCACACTCCTACACCCACCCACCTCTCCCTTCCTCCACTCCATTTGTCCCATCCCTGACTCCACGACGCTTCCCCCTTGTCACGATCTGCAGCTATCAGTAACCAAATGGGGAACCGAACGTGAGAAAGAGCGAGAGCCTCTAGGGCTGTAATACTCCAGGGCTGGGGCCCCCCATATTTAATTGAATCCAGGGGACCTGGGAGAAAGCTGGGTTGGGCAAGGCCTTCACTGACTCATTGATCGGCGCAGAGGGGCTTCAGAAATGTGCCTGACTGCCGCAGCCAATCAATCAAACTATTAAGCCATTCCCCGTAGCCTGTCTTCACTCCATTTAACCCTAACATTCCCAGCTGGCTGTTGCCATGAACTGCAAATGACTAACATCTCATAGCACCGACCTGCCTCCTCCCCACCCCTCACCCTCTGTAAAGCACCCTTGACGCAGTCCGGTATCCACTTTGAAATACCTGGAGCCAATCTCCCCACTTTGGACTGTGTGTGTGAAAAGCCTGCTAAGGGAGTGTCTGCGGTATCTCAAGCTCCTATCGAACAGAAACAAGCACCGCATATGGGGCGGAGTGAGGGATGCGCCAGATGACGGAGGAGGAGAGGGAGGAGGAGAGGAGTGATCCGTACTGCGGACTCGCCTGCAGTACGCCCCCTCCCTCTAAACCCTACCCCTTTGTCTCTCTTCCTAGGAAACCATCTCGCATGGCAGTGAAACAATGTCCTACAATGCCGGCAGGCGGATTATTCCTCGTTTATTGCTCCGTGACTGGATTTCCACCGCAGTCCTGAGTAGCCATATGGCATTATCAATTTAGCTCACCGTGGCAGGCACTGTCACCTTAAGACTGCTCCTCCCTGGCACGCTGCCAAGGCGGGCATCTGTCAGAAGGGACCAGTGCGTTTCCTCTAAAGTCCCTTTCCCTCCATTCTTCACCCCCCCTCACTCTGTCATTTTGGGCAGAAACGTGTAGAGGTGAAGATGGCTGGCGGCTATCTGGTGTCCGTGGATCGAATAAAGGACAACGTATCACCTCAGGTCTCCTGATGTCTTTGTTTGTTTCACTGTGTGGCCAGGAGATGACTGCGAGGAATAAAACCCACCGTCTTAATATTTCAAAATGGCTCCCTGTGATTTGTGACCTTGACGAGGTGTTGACATGGTGGGGGGAGTGGCAGAGCAGCCATTCTATAAACACTGAACCAGGTGTTCTGGCCCTCGACGGAGATGAGAGATGTCATAGAAATGCGGTGTCATAGGTCAATATCACGTGGGCACACGTGAGTTGCATACGCATCTCTCACATGGTACAGGTGCTTGGTGGTTAGTCGACAACCCTGAGCCAGTTAAAAACGAGTTTGAACATGCTTACGTATGCTAACCACGTACATGTGTGGGCATATTTACTGCTCTCTATAAGGGACTAATGATGTTATCTCCGGTTGTGCCGTTTTCTGCGTGGTAACTCATGCCCGCGTCTGCGTAAACCACAGTAGAGGTGATGGTGTCTATTTGTGCATGCCAACAGATGTGTCAGCGGCTGCTTGTGACTCGATTTTAGAATGGTATACTGCGGTACAGGCATGGAATGGAACAGGGTGTATCACAAACATGTCCGTTTACATAATGAGTGTTAGGTAGAGCCCAGGTTTTAACCCTTTATTCCCCAATATAATTCTAGAATGCAGCTGTCAAATACTGAGAATTTTCTAAATAAATCATATTTTCTCACACGTTTTAAACATACATTGCACAAAAACTAGGAAAGACTAGGAAATTGCAATTACAAGTTAACTTTGTTATGAAGAGCAATTCAATTGACACCACATTCTTTTAACTTTGAATCATTTAATTATTAATTTCTCCTATTGGGTAGACACAAAATCTACTTCTTATTCTACCTCCTCCTATCCCTCAACAAGAACATTTCACATTTGCCACTACGCAATTTCTCTAATAATCAACAAATCATATAGTAAGCTAGCTTCAGAATGCAGTTGTGGTTGTTTTTATGAAATGTACATTTGTAGAAACAAGAACCAACATCTAAGTTTGCATAAAATGAAACTCTTGCTCTTTTTGATGAGAATGAGACAGCAATCATTCACGGTCCGCAAATTTAATGTGATCATAAAAACAGAATCATATGGCACACAAATCTCAATAGATCTTTAATTCCCATGGTCAAACTTAATTTGCTACCTTATTGCCAGCTATTCAGTCTTTTTTATGCAGGAGATGGGTAACCAGCTATCTAGCTAATGGAACATATTTTTAGTATTTGGGAGATGGCCAGCTAAGTACCTGGAGATTATCACACCAGCATTTACGTTCATCTAAAGATCTAAACACAGGATAAACGGATGGTGTTGAAGAAGAATAAAAACATTCTGCCTAGGATTGTGAAGATCAATACAGCAAAGAACTTCTTTCTTCAAGCCAGGAGTCAAATGTAGGTGTAGTAATGTGATCGTGTTTGTGAGTGACTCCAATAGTAACCAGTATGTTATTATTACTGAAAGCATCATTACATGCTATTGAAAAAACTCCCATGCGGCAAGGACCAACGTTGCTCCAAATGTATTGGGTGAGCAGATCTATATTGCTTCCCAGCAATAAGCACACTGTATTTTGCACTCATTAGGTTTAATTATTTTTCTGTATGCTAATGGGTTCATACAATGCGTGGACTGTTTAACTGTATACATTTTCTAAAATGTTTACCCTTTTTTTTCAGGCTATACATTGAATATAAAAAGTGCTCACATACATATTAAGAAGGCAGCTTTGTTAATTTAAAGGCTGGAATCAAGAATGATAATGTCTGACTTTCTTCACTTTAAATAATCTTGCGACAACAACATTTAAAAACAGATGGATTATTTATCAGAAAGTGATATTAACAAAGATCTGCCAGTGCCTTGGTTGCAAGCATTATACGGGGAGTTGTAACTGATTTAGATTTGACGGTACATGGCCCCATTTATCGTCCCTTTGATTGGGTGAAGTTGTCCTGTCCCCTTAGCTGAAAAACACCCACAAAGCATATTGTTTCCACTTCCATGTTTGACGGTGGGAACGGGGTCATAGGCAGCATTTCTCCTCCAAACATGGCGAATTGAGTTGATGCCAAAGAGCTTGATTTTGGTCTAATCTGACCACAACACTTTTCACCTACCTCCAACAAAGTTCTCCTCTGAATCATTCAGATGTTCATTGGCAAACTTTAGACAAGTCTGTACATGTGCTTAATTGAGCAGGTGGACCTTGCGGGCACTGCTGGATTTCAGTCCTTCACGGCATAGTGTATTACCAATTGTTTTCTTAGTGACTATGGTCCCATCTGCCTTTAGATCATTGACAAGATCCTCCCGTGTAGTTCTGGACTGATTCCTCACTGTTCCCATGATCATTAAAACTCAACGAAGTGAGATCTTGCATGGAGCCCCAGACCGAGGGAGATTGACTGTTATTTTGTGTTTTTTTCATTTGTGGATAATTGCACAGACTCTTGTGAACTTCTCACCAAGCTGCTTGTCGATGGTCTTGTAGCCCATTCCAGCTTTGTGTAGGTCTACAATCTTGTCCCTGACATCCTTGGACAGATCTTTGTTCTTGGCCATGGTGGAGAGTTTGGAATCTGATTGATTGCTTCTGTGGACAGATGTATTTTATAAAGGTAACAAGGCAATATTAGGAGCACTCCCTTTAAGAGACTGCTTTCAATCTCAGCTCGTTACCGGTATATAAGACACTTGGAGCCAGAAATCTTGCTGATTGATAGGGGATCAAATACATGTTTCACTGAGTAAAATGCAAATCAATGTATATCTTATCTAACACCAGAGCATCCAAACAAAACTCAATTTGGTTAAAATTCCACACAAGGTGCTTTGTATAAAAAGGCAGAACTACCCAACTCTGTAGTCACAAAATGTGTCTGTAACACTAACCAATTCTGTGATTTTGTATTGTAGCAAGAGAATCTAAGTGTCCACAGAGATGTTAAGTATGCTGGAAGCCTGCGGAGTAGGTCTTTACATACAAAAATAGTAAGTAAGTGAGTAATAAAGAGATCTACACACTTTTATGCAGTGGTATGTATTATAACTATATAAAGTATAAATCTGAAGTATAAAAACAAAGGTCACTATGGCAAACTGAATCAGATGCACTTTGGTATATTGTATCACCATAGTCAAAGACAGGCATGAAATTTGACTGAACAATTTCTTTCCTGTTTCCCAGAGAAAAGCAATATGTATTTCTATAGAAACCCAGTTTACACTTAAGCTTCTTAACAAGCTAATTTGCACGCTTCTTAAATAAAAAGGTCAGTGTCAATCCACATTCCAAGGTATTTTTATGTAGGGACCAGTTCTATTATAGAACCATTCAAAGAGTTAAGATGTAAGCCAGATATTTTGATGGGAATTTAAAAACATCATGAATTGTAATTGAAGTGGTTCTCATTAGCCCTGAAGTCAACTGTTCCTGTAATCTCAATGATTTCTTCATCATTCATCCAGAGAGTAAGATTTACAGGATGTTATTGTTGAAAGGTTCAAATCAGGTTAGGGTTATAGCAATGTTAAAATCATTAAATGTTTTATAGAACACTGAAGAGTGAAGACCATTGTTAAGAGGTGTAGGCAAGAGGGTACCTCTAGGACATTGGAAAGATCAGGACATCCTCCTCACAAAACCATGTTGGAAAAAAAGAGACCAAGGTCAGTTTTTTGTTTTTCGTCAGTTTTTTGTTTTGTGTACGTCTCTCTTTTGTCTTGGATAATTGCTACTTTGTGAAGATGTGTTTGGCTGTTGAAATTAACAATATCAGGGGTATGTTTTCTAATTCTTATGGTTATAAGTGGAATTTCATATAGCTCACCTACGTAATGTAGTAATTATTAATATTAGCATACAATATTATACAGTTTTAAGATTTTCTTAGTTTTTGTCAATTCATAAATGCCACAAGTTCCATCATTCATTGCGAATGTTAAGACCACCTCTCTAACAAAATGCCAATTTTGCTGCAGGAATTAGATATCTTGCATTTTGTTTGCTTGGAGCATTCCATATAGGCAAAGTAATTGAATTTGCATACTTGTATTTATGGGCACCATATACATTTACATTTTACAGGTGTTGGCTAACCACAGGTTTCAATTGTTAATTTTCAAAGGCAAACACCACATGGACAAAAGGTTTGGGACACCTACAGCTACAGGAGCTGTAGGTAGGATGTAGGATGTATGACATCCCATTCTAAATCCATAGGCATTAATATTGAGTTTGTCCCCCCTTTGCAGCTATAACAGCTTCCACTCTTCTGGGAAGGCTTTCTTTACTCTTTTCATACGAAGGTGAGGTCTCTTTTAACTGTGTCCCTGGTTACCTTTTTGATAGGCTAAACTGATGGATTACTCAATTGATCCAATTGAAGAACATAGATTGGCCTAGCATTGACATGTGGATGCATTACAGCAGAAGCATAACAATAGCCAAACATTTGTCAGTATTCTCAGGATATCAGTACACATTGGAAGGATAACACACACTTCTCCTCTGTGGACTGCAAACAAATATCAGACTACCCTTGTCCAATTGTAAGGAAAATCTGTTTAAGTTCTTTTGACAATGTTCTGCTCACTTGCTAGCATTTACCCTTTAGGTTCCATGGTGCTCTACTGAATTAGAAACCATTGTTCTTCAAACAATGTGGAAGCCATACTGCTAAAGAATATACACACTATGGCTAGGTCAGGATCCGAATGGGAGGGGGGTTCTGAATGACTGAAAGCACATCCTGCCCTCTTCTCTGTGTCTTTTTCACACTCCACAGATAACATATGACTGGGCTATTTTATTCCTGTTGCACCCTTGGCCCCCTTTTTACCAGTATCTCGGTGTGGAATGTAGCTCATCCTCACACTACAGCCTTTGTCACTGCTGACTGTGTTGGCTGCAGATTGGTTCCCTGTGTAATGCTGCTGAGGAACCCTACTGGGATCTTATTAGGAAAACTTTCTGTGTGAGGATGCTGAGAGCGCATTGTATTACACAATCCCAACCAACCATCAAACCAGTAAAAATAGATTCAAGAGCTATTGGCCCCACCTTCTATCCACCCCTCCAACCTTCAAATGCATCTGCAGTAACCAAGGACCAAAGGCTATAGGGTCATGTTAAAGGTAAGTATGTATTGAGCATTTTAAAGGATAGCAATTGTACATAGTTCGGAGTCAATAATCAATACTTGGCCTCATGATAATTAAATCCAGATCAATCCCTAACCTTGATATTGTAATTTATTGGGGGGTCTTTTCAGCGACTCAGAATATGTCATCATCCCATTCTGAAGTAACAAGTAATATTCTAAGTTCTAGCCTTGACTGTGACTGTTGGGCATCGCCAGCAAGGATGTCTTATTATGTTTACAGTTTACTGACTAATTCAAGAGTGTCATTTCCTGACCGGGGGTGAGCCCCAAGGCATAGAGAAGGCTTGGGGCCCCAGCCAGGACAAGACAAAGAGGCTTGGGTGCCTGGTAAACTCATTTTGGTATTTGGTTGGAAAAGCAACACTTGAAACTGCAGAATAGCTGGCTGTGGATGCCTATGGTTGGGCACAGATTCCTCCCTTGGCACAGATGCCTACATTTTTCAACTATTTTGAGTTGGTCCAATGAGACAGGACTGAAGGTACAATGGGATTTGATGTAATTGAGGAAGGGATGAAAATGATTAAAAAAATAGCTAGAGAAGAGTAGAGTAGCTGATATATGGTCAGCTTTAACTGAACATGCCTGTAAATTCTGGTGTGACGATTGGAGGTGTTAAACATCTGGTACCTTTTGCCCATTTTTAGTGGGATTGGAAAGCCTTATCTAACTCAAAGGGTAAGGGTTCTGGCTCATGAGGTTTATGAGATCAGATTTATCAGATTTCTCTTTCTCGCTGTATCCTCCTATCCTCTATCTTTTATATTGTATTCTTGGTGCTTTTAAAGTGATGAGAATGTGTTCCATATCATAGCTTTCACTCTTTGGAGGGTATTATTCCTGGGGCAACAGACTTTATATGTAGCGAGGCTGATTTTCATGAGTAGTTTCCGGGATGTCCACCCATGCCTTGAAATTCTTTAGCATGTAGCTGAAATGAATAGAGCAACACACAAATACCCACAATTGGACATTTCAGATCCTGGTTAAATGAAAATATTTTACTTTAATATTTTTTACAATTTATTCATTTATTCAGCACCAGCTTTATCCGGTGTCCAGCTGTTTACTAGTAGTAAGTTAACACAGATAAAGCAGCAAAACACCTAACGACAGGTTAAAAACAGCAAGTTGTTTTCTTGCTCGTCATCGAGCACATATTGGAAATCAGCGAGTGATGGGAACTGAGGGTTTGAGAGAACGATCTCATCGGTGGTTTGCCTGCCAAACTAGAGCCGACATCACTGTGAGGCGCCACTCCGTACATGTTGCTAGGTAACCGGTGTTCAAGTGTTGCTAGCTACCTATCGTTCAGTGTGGCTATGTTTTTGCCACAAAAACATATATACTTCCTAGACCTTGCAACAAAAACCTTTCACAAAACATTAGCAACGCAATCGGAAAACAAGACGCACATTTTGATACTTGTTATGTCTCCGTAGTGCAAAAACTACAGGAGGTGTTAGGGTGGCTATAATAATAAATACATATATACAGTGTCTGTAATTTTTATCATAGGTACACTTCAACTGTGAAGGGCGGAATCTAAAACAAAAATCCAGAAAATCCCATTGTATGATTGTTAAGTAATTAATTTGCATTTTATTTCATGACATATAGTGGGGCAAAAAAGTATTTAGTCAGCCACCAATTGTGCAAGTTCTCCCACTGAAAAAGATGAGAGGGGCTTGTAATTGTCATCATATGTACACTTCAACTATGACAGACAAAATGAGAAAAACAAATCGAGAAAATTGTATTTGTATACATGTTTGATATTTTTGTGAGTTTAGATTGGTGTAAAGGATGCATTCGGTCTTACTAAGGGGACTTTTATTTTTAAGGGTATTATGGCCTACGGTATTAAAGACCCTCCCTATCATAGTTTACGAAACTACGCGGGCAATGTATGGGAGAGCACACGGTTTATCAGAGTTCCGTTGCAGGTTATAAACTTTGCACTTTGTTTCGCACCCCCCGAAAAGGCATAAGCTATTACTCGGGCGGGGTCCGCGACAGTAAGAGCTTCCCCTTCGCTGGTTCAAATCTCCGCGGCATGTGTTTGATCATGGTGGCTGGAATCAACGTGATGGTCTAAGGAGCTGAATCGCCGTAAAAGTGAGTTGACTATGGAAATTGATACGGAAGACCCAGAATCGGAAAGCCTGCTGCAGACGGAATCAGAAGGTAAAAAAGAAAAGCGTGGAAGAGGAGCAGGCAAACGTAAAGATGCAAATACATCTAAACTTCAGTGTCATCCACAAGACACTCAAAGCCCTCGACGTTCAGAACGTCCGCATATTCCTTCAGAGAAAATGCTTGCTTACCAGAAAGATGAGTGCTGTAAGAAAGAAAAAAGGTTAAGCACTTTGTATGACCAATGGAAATTAGATGCTCGTAATGCAAGCCATGACTTAAAATCAGACATCTCTGATAAGCAGCTCTCTGAAATTGCTGAATCTCTTGAGTATAAAATGAACAGAATTATGTGATATAAGGGAACATATCACACCTGCTGCTGATTTTAGATGTAAAATTGATGCATGTGAAGCCGTGTGTGACGTGTTGCAAGGAGGGACCAAAACGACGGCAGGCAGTACTCGACAGGTTTTATTTAGCCTATCTAGACACGGTAACTGATATCTCCAACTTCCGCTCTTAGTAGCCAAAAGGCATACGCAAAGGTGACAGAGTCACCGTTTCTCTCTAAAGCACAAGCGTGCTGACACTGACACAACGACAATAACGAACACAGAGACAAGACACACGAGGGACTATATGCACAGGTAATGAGCGCCAGCTGTAAGGAATCAGGGAGGGATGCGTTCACAGGACA
>JACXGK010010736.1:0-17350 GCA_016801125.1 Novumbra hubbsi | reverse complement strand
CCCCCCCCCCCCCCCCCCCCCCCCCCCCCCCCCCCCCCCCCCCCCCCCCCCGTGGTGGGCGAGGCCCTCTGGGCCGTAGTAATTGAGCGGTGCGTGAGGGGGAAGCCACGGTCAAACTTTCCAGACATGAACAAAGGGGAATTTGGGCTGGTGCTTCCTTCCCCATCGCCCAGGGAGATCAGCGGCCAGAGGCCCAGGGAAATTACACCTCCTAGGACATCTCAGCCACCACGGCCGTGCCGGCCTCCTCGCCGGTAATGGCCTTTAGTTACACAGGGCTTATTATAGTCCAAAGTGTGCCTGCATTTGGAGCTGAGGAACCAATGGTCCATTTTCTGTCTCTTACCGAGAGGAATTAAGACGTGATGAGCTCAGTGAGGATATGACGCGACGGTCTAAACGTAATACAGTTTCACTCCTTGGTTAGGTAAGAGGAGGTGCGCTATTATTGGCTAACCATTCTCAATAGATGTCGATGAATTTCCCTTCTGTGTTGTGAAGGCGATCGTGTTCTTTTGGGGATTTGGGACTTCGTATTGTGGTGCTCAGTTCATACTCATACATATTTATTACTTTCTTTGGCATATTGTCAACAATTGCCCGATCCCAGCTGAATGCTGACAGTGGCCGTGTTGCGTGAGACACCAGGTCGGTCTTCATTGGGATCCTGTCTTGGCAGGGGTCACTGGAGTATGCAGACCTCAACATCACCCCGCCAGAGGTTCATCATGCCCGGCTGGAGATCCATCACGATGACCTCCCTGTGGTTGTTGAATAGAGGTTCCCTCTGACCTCTCCCCATCCAGCGTGCGAAGCCGTGACTACGAACACCCCTCCTTTGCTCCCAATTTAAAACACGCTCCTTATTGTAACTGAGGATTTTTATACTGTACATTTGTTTATTTGCTGACTCAGGTAAGCTGTACATTTTGGCAACATTTTTATAGAATAAAATCTCTCGTGATTTCTTTATAGCGGTCTTTCCTAGTAGACATTTGTTTAGCCTTTGTGTGTACTTGACACCACTAATGGTGGTCAGGAGTTAATTTAGCCTCTCCCTTGCTTTGATCGCAAAGTTTACATTTAGATCTCTTGATCTACTAAACGGACAGCGTGAGCATTTAAGTCCATCACGGTTTCTCCAGACTCGACAACCGCCCTCTTTCGTTTGACTGGGCCCGTGCCCAAATCTGGCAACGCAACCAGGACCACTGGATCACACAATGGGAAAATGTGTGAGCGTAAACAAAGGCTCTGCCCATCCCGCTGCTGCGGGATATGATGTCAATGTTGTCGCATCCTGCCTGACCGAAGTTCAAGTGAGTCAAACGGTTTACATCGACGTCAAGCTTGAAACTACTCAGGCAAGCAGTGTTTTACATGAATTCAATATCATTCATTTTGAACCACCATTATTGCAGTTGCTTTTTAGAGGCTTTGCATATTGTCATACCATGAAGAAACTCTCTCTAAAAGAAAGAATCTCTAGACAAGCAACGGAAAGGGTTTGTAGTTACAATGATACTAATAGTCTCTAGCGCATCTACTCATGTACCTCCAAATAGTGTCACTTTGCATTTTTGTAAAATCACACAAAATATGATTAAAGGTGCTTACTGTTTATAAGTGCTTATGCATGTGTTTAAAACACTGGTATAAATCTACCAGAGAGTACTTGGGAATCTAATGATCAGTAAATGAAAGCTGGCCGAAAATATGTTCCTTTATAAAAAAAAAAAAAAGAAAACATCACAGTAATGGTGTCACTTTTTGTTACTATTGTAATGTTCAAAGTCGCCTGTAGAGAGCACTATTTTCTTACAAATACATTCACATTGTCCTTAGCATTCCTTAAAATAGTTACTAGGAAGCGTTATTACGCCATCTTGTGACTAAAATGTATATTCCAATTTCTTGCCAGACCGCGAAGAACGAACGTTTCTGGGTTTAAACAAAAACTGGAAGTAGAAATCTTTAGTTCAAGTGTTCTGGCATCTCAAACGAAAGTGACAAACCATTAAATGCGGTTGATCAAATCACATGTTACAGTTTACCAACAAGTAAGTGTGCACAAAACCCCTGTATTGTGTAACTATTGTCCTTGAGTTTTATTTTTTAGCTGTACAAAACGAAATCCCTTCTCTATGCTTTCCTCCAACAACTCAAACAATTGGTGCAGTAGATTTATAAAAAATGTAATGAAACCAATATGATGCACGCAAGGCAGCTACACAAAGAAGAGATATGCTGCCTGTTGCGTTGCCAAAGTAGTTGTTCATATTTGTTCACTTACAGCTGCATTCAATTTACACTATTTATTTCTTACTAAAAAGGAATATAAAAATTATATATGAAAATAAAATACATTAAAAAAAAAACAGTAATTATCTAAATAATCAAATGTCTGGAACTAATTAAAACAAAACTGAATAACAGTCAACAATACAGTCCATATCATATTAATAGTCCATATGTAAATGGCTACACTGATCCTATTCACCTCACACCTCATTCATGTCAACAGGATGATGTTTTTTTTTTTTTATTCAGTATGTGCAACAATACTTGGGATAGCTATATGTGCTATTAGCATGTTAACACTCAAAGACAGGTAGAATAGATAGGTGGCCATCCCTTTCTTATGCTGGTTTTAGGTCATTTTTGACTATTACATGAATATATACAGTATGATATATATAATATCCGAACGAAACAAACCAAATGATAGAACCTGAAGTTAACTGTTTTCCTATTGTTTGAAAACACACTTGGTTTCAGTGCTTTCAATGGGGTAGTATTGCTTATTTCTGCCTTCATTCCTGATAGCTTTCAATATGAAAATATATTTGAAAAACAATGTGTCTGTTACGTGTTTTTCACTACTCCCCCTGACTTGTGAAAACCCAAACCCCGGGCTGGTCTGTTTAACAAAGTGGTCCTGAAAGTGTTGCCGTAATATGCTTAAAAGATCTGTTCACAACATAGCAGGTGTTTTAGAGTGTCGAGAAGATCCATGTGGCTATGCTTACACTAAGACATATACATCACTTTCATGAAATCGGCTCTTGTTGTCTTGACAACAGAACATAGGAAATTATTAATTAGATAAATATTTGAGTATCAACATTAACCTTGTCCTGAAACGCTAGTGTTGGCATAGCAACCATTCATACCTTTTTGATTTTGAGGGTTAGGGTCAATTTATGTCAGGTTTTAAGTTCTTTTTCAATCTTTCGGTAATAGCAGCCTGGTCATTCATTCAACAAAATGGCCTTTACCAGAATGTCCATAACACCGCTCAAGTGCTCCAAAAGGTGACCTGTGGTAATGAAGCCATCACTATGTGGTTGATTCTCATGAACATGATAATAATGTTGGTACATTTTGAAAAGCTTCATTAAAAATGTTTGGGTGAATAAAATTGTAAATAGAATCCCAAATTATTGTCTATGATCATTTAGAATCCTTTTATTTACATTTTTGTCGACCAAGCAACAAAGAATTCTCATTACCGAAACAATTTTGTTGTTGATTTGTTCTGCATTAGTAAAAAAGCAGTGTGGAACCATAATGTATAATATCTACATGCAATCACTGCCCCTGGGTACAGATCATCACAATCAACAAGCACCCGGTTCCCGACATCCATCCCAGTTTACTGGTTATATATCGACACACAACTCCACATCCTTAACATTTTGAAGATGGCAGTTCATAAGAAAAAGAGGTAGTCGGAAATGGAGGCAAATTATTCAAATCTTTCTTCAGAGAGATAGATCACCCGCAATGTGTACAGCCGTGGTCAAAGGTATGACACAACAACTATTAATTTTTACAAAGCCTGCTGCCTCAGTGTTTATGATGGCAATTTGCTTATACTTCAGAATGTCATGAAGAGTGATCAGATGAATTGCAATTAATTGCCCCTCTTTGCCCTGGAGATTAACAAAAAAACATTTCCACTGCATTTCAGCCCTGCCACAAAAGGACCAGCTGACATCATGTCAGTGATCCTCTCATTAACACAGGTGAGTGTTGACATGGACAATGCTGGAGATCACTCTGTCATGCTGGTTGAGTTAGAATAACAGACAGGAAGCTTTAAAAGGAGGGTGAAGCTTGAATTATTGTTCTTCCGCTTTTAACCATGGTTACCTGCAAGGAAACTTGTGCAGTCATCATTGCTTTGCACAAAAAGGAATTCACAGGCAAGGATATTGCTGCTAAGATTGCACATAAATCTACCATTTATCAGATCATCAAGAACGCACAGTGAGGCAATATCTTTTAGTGCATGGCCTCGTGTCAAAAAGGCAGCAAAGGAGCCACTTCTCTCCAGGAAAACATCAGGGATAGACTGTTATTCTACAAAAGGTACAGGGATTGGACTGCTGGAGACTGGGGTATAGTCATTTTCTCGAATGAATCCCGTTTCCAATTGTTTTAAGCATCTGGAAAAAGGCTACCATCAGTCCTTTGTCATTCCAACAGTAAAGCATCCTGAGACCATTCATGTGTGGGGTTGCTTCTCAGCCAAGGGAGTAGGCTCCCTCACAGTTCACAGCCATGAAAAAAGAATTGTACTAAAACATTCTCTGAGAGACAATTCTCCCAACAATCCAAGAACAGTTTGGTGATGAACAATGCCTTTTCCAGCATGATGGAGCACATTGCCATAAGGCAAAAGTGATAACTAATTGGCTCTGGGAACAAAACATCAACATTTTGGGTCCTTGGCCAGGAAACTCCCTAGACATTTAATCCCATTGATAATTTGTGGTTAATCCACATGAGGCAGATGGACAAACAAAAACCTACACATTTTTACAAACTCCAAGCATTGATTATGTCAAAATGGGCTGCCATCAGTCAGGATGTGGCCCAGAGTTTAATTGACAGCATGCCTGGGCAAATTGCAGAGATCTTGTAGAAGAACGGTCACCAATGCAAATATTGACTCTTTGCATGTACTTCATGTAATTGTCCATAATAGCCTATGACACTTACAAATTGGTGCAATTATACTTTAGTATAACATAGAAATATCTGAAAAAAGATGTAAAAACACTGCAGCAGCAAACTTTGTGCAAACCAAGACTTGTGTAATTCTCAAAACTTTTGACCACAGCTGTAGTTTCACATGAAGTGGGAATCCTTGACTTCTCAATGCCACTTGCCAGTATAGTTCTCACTGTAGTCCACATGGTCCTCCATTTTTTCAGGTTATCAAATGTATGCCCTATGTCATATACATGAGTACAGAAACAAGATCAAAAGCACCAGTTTTTCAATGGTAGCAAACTTTAGGCCAAGTTTTGTTTATACTTGCTGGCATATTATATTTGCCAAGATATATTTTTCCTCATCAGGCTGGTTTAGGGTAGTACAAAGTAGGCTAATATACTGTTGTCTAGCTCAATATTGTTTCATTAATAAAATATTGTACGGTTTGCCTACTGAAATATAATGGGTCAGAGTAACTTGGGAAAGTCAGTACTCAAACAATGTCCTATTTGTTCTATATTGACCTTTATATAAAACGAAATGTAGATAAACATCCTGTCATGCAAAGCTCCTAATCCTGTTGTTTCTGCCCAGCAGGCATCCTCAGTGCTGCAAATTCTACAAGTGGTGTGGCCTGGTTACACAAAAACAAAGAATATACCCTTAATATAGTATTAAGGGACTATTGCAATGTACATAAGTAGCCTACTAAGTACACTGTCATTTTGCATTAGAGGAAGTAGATAGGCATGACTGTGGAAAGAAAATGTGTGGTGCAGGGTAAGGAAATATGACAGTAGAAAAACCAAGTGTGAGCAGACAAACTGTCAGTTTGGTCAGTCCGCCTATTGAGTGTGAGTAAAGTTAGAAGAGACGCCGTCCTTAACTCAGATAGCAGTCATGACACCATATTTTGGCACTACAAGGGTTTTTTACATGTGCATACTTTTTGGGGGGAATTTGTTTGACAGCTGTATTATTTTGGAGGTAAAGCACTCCTATGGAAAAGTGATACATCCTTTGACTAGAGGAGAGGGGTAAATGTATCCTCCAGTGCAAATGCACGTTAAATATTTGGAATGATAAACATATGACAAGTTATTGGACACTAATGGTCATTAAAGGAGGTACCTTTGTCCACCTCATGGGGAAGCAATTGAAAGCAGTTTATCTATTTGCATGTGTTCAGATACATCTAATCTAACGCAAATGTGTCTGTTGAGTAATAACTATAACAGGCTAATCAACCTATTCATTGTCAGTCTAAGGGCAGTCCTGGTGAGGATATAATGAATTGTGATATTTTAGCTACTTTCCACATAATGTAGCTTGGACTAGAATGTCCCGTAATTATAATGTCTGCTAATATGGGATGAGCTGCCTACTGTTACCTTATCACTGTAGACTTTGTCCATCCTTAACACACCATCCAACATTTACTCATACTAGGCCATTATAACGTCCAGCAGGGTTTGCAATAAATTTACTTCAACATAATTAGTTCACTTGAAATAGAAAGCGATGTCATGAAATAAAACATTTTCTGTTTGAAAGTAAGGTGTGCATGATTCTCAAAGTCCGGTTCCGCTATCAGTTCCAAAACGGTTTGGTGGTTTGCAATTGCCTGATATTGGTAAATGTTTGACTAATTACAAGACAAGAAATTACATTCCCCATTTCTTAATTATTTTATGGCCATTTTAGAATAGATGGTTTCATAACATCATAATACTATAATATAATAAAAATTAGACACATTTTTTGTCCTTATCAGTGAGCTTTATATTATGGGTTGTCAGGGAAGACTTTATACTGTAGTTATGGCGTGCAATTTATCCAGCCATCTTCTTTGGTATTACTCTAACATCATCTCCGGCATAAAAACGTACTATATTGTATGGCTTTATTAAAGGTGCACTTTAGTTAATCGTGTTATAAATTGTAAAAACATCACGAATGCTACCACAATAAAAAATACACATCCATTGACCAATTGGATTTACTTCCAGGTACCTTCAGTTGTGGTCCAGTCACAATTCAACACGAACTGCTTACAACCTGATAAATGCGCCTGCGCACTACTGTCGACCCCTCTGGTTCCTGCGCGTAATGCCACGTTAGTAGCGGCAGACCCAAAATACAAGCTACAGTTGTAATTGGAAGAAGCGAAACAACATAAATACACACATTTTCTGTCTGTAGCTGATAGATTTGTAGCTATAAACGAATTTTCGTAAGAGAGCGCAGTCGACAGCAATTATGCTGAAGTTTTTCGTGTTCTGTACTCTGGCTTTGGCAAGCAGGGCTGATATCGCTGAAGAAGATGATGTCCTGGTGCTAAAGAAAAGTAACTTCGAGGAGGCTTTGAAAGCTCACCCTAACATCCTTGTTGAATTCTGTAAGTAAACGACCTGCTTTCGGATCACGCAATTGACATCTTAATGTGCCTGCTAGTTTGTTCCTGCAACTTGCTATTAGTGTAGGTGGTAATATTATGTACAGCTTAGTTCGCTTACCGGTTCTGTGCTATAACGTTCAGCTTCACTTAAGTTCAGACAGCTACTGTTAAGCCATTGGTATGCGGAATAGCATAGCAACGTCGGCTATATACTGTAACGTCAGATGGCTTGATAGAGAACACGTATAGGTAGTTAGCTACACGTTTGGTTTTGCAAACGTTAGCTACCCAAATGGACGCTGACTCCGTACCTAGTTAGGCCTGGCATACATTTCCCGTTGATTAACGCTGAACACTGGCTACAATGTACAGCATAATCTAGAGTGTGGTGATTTGGCCGATTTGGTACAGTTATATAGCAAACGTTAGCTAGTTTTTCAGGAATCAAAATCGAGTGTTTTTTACACTTCAATAGTTGTACAAACGCGCAGTCTTCTTAAACGACTTGTTCGTGGGCAATGATGGTTAAATGCTTTGCTCTTGTTTTTCTTTTACCAGCGACCGTTCACTTACCATATGGGCTATAACCACTGCATACTATAGTGGCATTGCGTCCCACATCATTTTTATTTAGTTATGTGACTTATCGGCTGTAACTAGACAGTCACACGACATGACTAATTGGTTGCTGGCGAATGTGCTAAGTAAAACATACATTAATGACGACTTTCAGTGTTAAAGTCCCTGGTTTAGAAATCTGTAAACATGCTTGTCCCTCGACACTATTTGGAATACTGGGGTTACGTTAAATGTAGAGATGTGGAAAGAAAACCATCGAGCAATTGAATGCCATAATTCAAATCAAATCAAATGAATGCAACAAGTAGACCCCATTATTTGCTGAGGTGACGTATAGTTTTGTATTCATTCGAGTTTCGATTGTTAGATTACTAACTATGCGGTTTCATGGTCATGGATGCCTTAACCCTTATTGTTTTGGTTTTATTAGAGACGTTTTTAGTGTATGTTACCTAAACTAACCCACAACCTTCTAGTGTTTTTTTTTTATTTTTTAACTCTTGTCAAAATGCTTAATAACTTGTACTGGTTTGCTACATAAAATTTAGTGCAGTGAGTAAACTGCACGTTTTGATGTACCGGTTACTAGCGGGCCCGCCCCGCCACAACATTGCTACATTCTTAGGACCTATTATTCAGACATTTTGACAAGCATTTAGACCAATAAGAGAACTCCACGACTCGGACTTTCCAATGAGCTCCGTGGGGGAGGGCTTAAATACTTTCTCCACGTACTTCTTGAACGGGCGGTATTTAGGGGGGTAGGACGAAATGGTTGACGTGTACTTCACCAAGCTCATCTGTAACTTTTACTCAACTTTTCTGGTGGTGGAAATGTGCGGTTAAAATATTTCGGCAACTGAAACAAAGAAAAGTTACATTCAGACTATACATTTCTGAAGTATTAAAAACTGATGAACAGGGCAATATTTAGTAAAGGAGTTGTGCACCCGTACTATAATTGTCCTTTGGACTTTGTACATACAACCATGCTTAATATACTCATGGTGAAATGATTGGTATCTGAGCTAGCTGAGGAACCGCTTTGGCATAATGTTATTGTACATAAGGCCTGCACTAGATGTTTGTTGTTTATTTACCTGCATGATAGCCCACTAAAACATGACATGGTATTCATAACAAGACAAAACAAGCTGGAATGGGGCTCATACAATTCCCCACTTGAACGCGTTGTTTCTGAACTTTCAGAAATGTGTTAACTGACAGCCTTCTGCCTATTCAATGCACACATTTGTGTTGCTGTCAGCAAACTGGTTCCTAAGTAAATATAGTTGCTGCCAAATTCTAAAGAAACCCCTCTTACCCTGTGAGTGCAAACATGAAGATTTAATTAAATACATGTCTGTTTGCCCTGAATGTAGCACCACTCGAATGCTTCTGGCTGTAATCAACACAGCCGGTATTTGCGTCATCCACATTGCTCATCCGCGGGGTCTGCTTGTGTCCTCTTGCCTGTGTTCTGATTAAATTTTTGGGGGGGTTCCTTGTTTCGTCAGACGCTCCATGGTGCGGCCACTGCAAGGCTCTGGTCCCAGAGTATGCCAAGGCAGCCAGCACGCTGAAGGCCGAGGGCTCCGAGATCCGCCTGGCCAAGGTGGACGCCACAGAGGAGGCCGATCTGGCACAGGAGTTTGGTGTCCGGGGCTACCCCACCATCAAGTTCTTCAAGGGGGGGGACAAGGAGTCACCGAAGGAGTACTCTGGTGAGTGGGTGGTTGCCACGCATTCCGCGCTATGTTACATTTGACCTGCTCCATAGGCAGAAATTGGCGGTTTTGGGGGATCGTTTTAGCCTAATCGTTCGCTTTCTCAAGTCTATTGGACCAGGCGCTACCCTGAATTACTGCTGTTCACACGACCCATTCAGGCAGAGGTGGGCAAGCTAAGTCCCCAGGGCCCAATCCAGCCCATGAGGCTATTCCATCTGGCCTGTGGTAGATAATAAAATAGTTTTGAGGGGAGGTGAAAAATCCCTTTTCTGGCCTGCAGATCATTTATGATTAAGAAATTGCAAAACAAATGTTTTTTCTATTTAATTTCAAAATCCTGATGTGGCACTGAAATGTTTGCCCACCCTTACATTAAGGAATGTATTATGTAATATGCGCCAGGGACATTTATTATTGTCTTGTGATACCGTTAGTGTTGTCATTTCTTCATTTTTGCCTCCTATTTGCCAGTGCTTTAAAAATGCGGGGTCTGTCATGAGTATGTAAGCTCAATGTTAGTCCTCAATCAAGTTACCATATTACTTATTAATAACTAGGTTCCTCAGTGAATGGAATGTACTACTACCAATTGAAGAGGTGACAACCACATATGTCTACTGTATGTTATTTTATTTTTGTATATATAAAGGATTGTACCAGCTGCTCATTTGATGTGTGTGGTAGCCATTCACTCCACCCAGTCCCACAGTGATTACACATGGGGCTTGTCCCTCCATCTCCCCACCGTCCCAGGCCCAGCTGTCTGTGTGCCGTTCCTCACGTTTACTCTCTGGCTGGGCTGGGCCATGCTGGGGTTTTTAGGAGAGGGGGGGGTTGTGTGTGTGTGTGTGTGTGAGACCCAGCCAGCCCTAACTTCCTGCACTCTCTCTTCTCGTGTTCTCCTCTCGCTTTCGGTCTCCGGGCTAAAAATGGTACGCTTACATATGACCCTCTGTCTGAACCGCTTAGTAGACGTGCTGCTGTTGCAACCTGGTGTTATTGTAGTAACATGCAGGTTATCCACGGGTCAGTTCACTTGCATTGGGCTATGTTGGTTATATTGGCAGTTTAACTGTTTGCGTGTGTTTGGTATAGTACTTTTTTTTTTCTTTTTGTCTTGGATCGTGATTTTGTTACATTTTGGTAGGCTAAGGGAGAGCTGTTTTGCCACTTTAAATGTCCCTTAAGGTAGAATAATGAAATCTGTCTGCTTGTTCAAGTACACTTTCTGAAGGTGGCAGTGTGACTTTGCTGTATGTGCCTGTTCACCCTGTAGGCCTGGTGGCTGGCTGTACTATTAGCCTGTACTGCCAGCCTTAGTGGGGGGACCTTGGCCCTCTTCCCATTCTCTGAAAATGCAGTCTCACTTCCCCCTTGCCTTAGTCTCTGATCTGTACTTGGTTCGCCATTGGTTAATGTGAAAATCATGTTTGTCATAGCTGATCTTGTGAGCTCCGCAAAAACGTCAGCAAACAATGGAATTAGTAGTCAGTCATGCATATTTAATGTTCGATTTGGGCCAGGAAGACTACATTTTCTTTCCTTCCTGCAGCTGGCCGACAGGCCGACGACATCGTCAACTGGCTGAAGAAGCGCACGGGGCCGGCCGCCAGCACCCTGGGAGACGTCCCCCAGGCAGAGTCGCTGATTGCAGACAACGAGGTGGCTGTCATTGGCTTCTTTAAGGTGAGATGTGACCTACCGGCACGATGGTGCGGTGAAGGGAACTATTTGTTGGCCACTTTTGGGTGTTTTTCGATGGCTTTACAAGCTGAAAGTTTTGCGACGTTGTAACATCGATGATAATCCAATACAGGTAACACAAATTATTCCCCCACTACTGACCAAGCTGTAGACCTATTAAGCGTTTCTCAGTCTACTTTCATATGTAAGACATTTATTCAGTGAAAGCATCTAAGCCGTTGTCTTTGTCTTTCAGGATGCAGAGTCTGAGGGAGCCAAGGCCTTCCTGAAGGCTGCAGAGGCCGTCGATGACGTTCCTTTCGGGCTCACCTCCGACGAAGCAGTCTTCTCAAAGTTTGAAGTGTCTAAGGATGTCGTTGTCCTCTTCAAGAAGGTACAGTGGGAATGCTATGACCACAAGATCTCGCAGACTTCATTTAGTGCTGATCTATGCAACCTGTCTCGTCTGGTTCAGTGCAGATGTGTAGTTCCTTAGCTAAGAAGTCCTTAAAACTGAAAGCTTAGTTATAGAAGTCTTCTGATCCTGTTCCTTTGTTAATATTGATCCTGATTATATTAATCAAATCTGTCAACCCCAATATAACTGCGTTATTAATGACCTGGTTATCAGATTTGGTCATGAGTGTAACCTGCCTGGTCACTTAACATCAGTCCAGGGTAACTGCGGACAGCTAGGATGTTTTACAACACCCCTGTGTCTGCCAGGTAACAGGATCTCAATGACCCCATAGCTTCAGCAGTATCTGCTCTCCGCCATCTAATATTGGCCCGTTGACCTCTGAGGTTGTGCTCTAGGAATGCGTCTTGCGTCCTGTCTACTTTTGATGAACAGATTGCTGCACCTAGATTGCCAATTGGTCTCCCTGCTTGGTTGTGTGTTGGCTATTAGCGATTGAGATCTGAGACTTAGACAAGATTTGAGTTTTTTTTGCACGGGCAGTCATTCTGCAAACTAACGCACTCCTGATCGTCATTGCCCAGAGTTCAGAAGTCATAACGTTATGTTTTCCTTGCTCTTATTTCCAGCTGTTTAATTCTCCAGGCTGGAGTATCACAGACCTGGTCATTGTCTGTTTCGGGTGGTCTGCTTGCTTTCTCATTGTGTTAGCTGCTAGGCTCAGAACTGTTGCGCTATTCTTAACACTCACTAAAGCCTCCACGTGCTTTCTTTGGCTTGGGTTACCAAAGGGATTTCGATTGGCTTGTTTTCGTAAATCCGTTTTGGGTCACAGTGAATACAATGAAAGGTGCCGAACGAGAAGGTTGGTGCTGATTTTGGCTTTGGCCCTGAACCGTTGGCACCTGTTTTCTCCGCAGTTTGACGAAGGCCGTAACACCTTTGACGGAGAGCTTAACAAGGTGGACCTTTTGGCCTTCATCAAGTCCAACCAGTTGCCCCTGGTCATCGAGTTCACAGAGCAGGTAATGGCCATACTTTGGAACTGTGCAGTACTGCCTAACACAACGCTTCCCCGTATCCCAAAATCAAATCACGTGTCTAAATGTTTTTTTTTACAGACGGCCCCCAAGATCTTCGGAGGAGAGATCAAGTCTCACATCCTGATGTTCGTGCCCAAGGAGGCGCCTGACTTCAACGACAAAATGACAGAGTTCAAGAAGGCAGCCGAGGGCTTCAAAGGCAAGGTGGGTTGACCCGACAGTCCTCAGAGAATCCTCACAGACATTGGTCCACTGCACCCTGCCCCCAATGAGGCCTAGTGCCCCGCGTTCCACTGTTAAACGGACGCCCCCACATTTCTATACTAAGAGAGGTAGACTTATTTTCAAACTTATGGGGGTGCAACTCCGAACTCCTTTACATATTTTATTTTTATTTTATTATTTTTTGAAAGGATAGGAGCAGATAAACAGGGAGGCAGAGTAGAGCGATGAGAAATGGCCGATGCGGGGATCGAACCGGGATCCCTGCTGCAGGGGGCAATGTATGTGGTTCCCTAGACCCCGGGCCCGGCAGACTTATTTTTCCACCCAGCGCCTTGAAAGTAACGCACTATGTGCAGCACTGCCTGCCGGGACGGTATGTGCCATTGGTTGTACGTTACATACCTCCCCTAGACGACACGGCCGGTGCCTGGGCCTCTTATCCCAACGCCCTCTCCTCCCCAGATCCTGTTCATCTTCATCGACAGCGAGGTGGACGACAACCAGCGCATCCTGGAGTTCTTCGGCCTTAAGAAGGAAGAGTGTCCCGCCATCCGCCTCATCACCCTGGAGGACGAGATGACGAAGTATCGTCCCAAGAGCGAGGCCATCACAGCCGAAAACATAATCGCCTTCTGCACGCTCTTCACTGAGGGCAAACTCAAGGTGAGTGTCTATCTACATCTTCACTGTTATATAGCTGAATTGCAACTTACGACTGGACCAATCAGGAAGTCTAGTTAAAATACAATGTTTTCCTGAACTTTGACCCGAAGCTCAAATCTACTAATCAACCTTTTTTTTGTTGCAACTCAGCCAACATAAATCTGTCCAATTTGTCTACCAGCCCCACCTCATGAGCCAAGACATTCCTGAAGACTGGGAAAAGAACCCTGTCAAAGTTCTGGTCGGCAAAAACTTTGAGGAGGTTGTATTTGACCCCAAAAAGAACGTCTTCGTCGAGTTCTGTAAGTATCCCCTTGAGTTTGCTAGCATTTCTTAGAACCCTGATGGGGAGGTTTAATGGGGTCTTTCTGAGACTGCAGGCGTGTGATGATGGGCCCCAGAACATTCGCGAGGCACACTTGGTTCAGGAACCTGTATAAGGGGGTCAAGTGGGAAGAGGTCCCGTGGGTCTGAAACCTGAGCCAGTCTTCCAGGGCTTGTCTTTCCCCCGCACCTTCACACTAAGCCTCAGTAGACATCCAAGAGACAAACCACCCCACCAGTTTATTCCGTCAGTCCTCAACGCTAATCAGCGTAACCAAGACACAGAGAAAACACTGGGATACATTTAGTTGGCAGGGGGGGATTTTTATAGATCACGCCTCAAACCTTCCCCACTGAGGTATTTTCCGTCTCTGGGCTTTAATATCGTGGCTTCCAGTCACGGCGGGGGTGGGGGGGGTCTGATTCCGTATGTCTGTGGAGTGTATTTTCTACTCTGTGGAGAGTAGCGAGGGCCCTGTCTGGGGTAGGATGCCAGGGCACGATAGAGGAAAGTGGCGTGTCCGGGAGAGCAGCTGTCGTGAACCGGCCGGCCCCGGCTCGGCCCAAAGGCTTACGGTCATGGGCAGCTGTGCCGCTTATGGGCCCTTCTCTCGGCCCTCAACACATTCTATTGTATAAATGGTCTGATGAGGTTGAGTTACATTTTCTGTTCAGTTTGCCATGTATCCTTGCCCAAACCATTAGATTCATTACAAATGGATGGGATTTTTAGAAATGTAGTTTAATGTAGCGGACTGGAAAGCAATGTGCCTTTCATGCAATGTGAGGTCAAATCACGCTGATCAAGGCATGAACGTTTTAAGTCCCTTATGGTAAAACTGGTTGGAAGGCCCGATTCCTCTGGCCCATGGAACTCCTGTGCTGTCCCCGTCACAGACGCTCCCTGGTGTGGCCACTGCAAACAGCTGGAGCCCATCTGGGCCAAGCTGGGCGAGAAGTACATGGAAAGCAGCGACATCGTGGTGGCTAAGATGGACTCCACGGCGAACGAGAACGAGGCCGTGAAAGTACACAGCTTCCCCACCTTAAAGTTCTTCCCTGCCGGGGATGAACGCAAGGTGAGTCTGCTCTGGAAATGCTTCATTGTTACTATAATCTTTAAGTGCTATAAGTGCATGGAAATGAATAATAAGAAATGAAATAACTTGCAGACATCAAATATATACATTAAACTGTAACAATAGTACAGGAAACAAATTCCTATGTGCAGTGTATTTTTTGTGAAAGCGAAGGAAAGGCCTTCCCCTAAGTGTCTTAAGGCCTGCCTTAAAAGCCATCACTGTCTGTGCATTCCTGAGTCTGTCAGAGTTCCAGAGGGGAGGGCTCTTTCTTAGTTGGGTTCTCGATTCATTGCTAGACCGTACGTGACGGCGTGGAGGTTCATAAGGGGAGGGATCATTTAAAACGTAATTCTTCGAGGGACGGGAAGCCAGTGATGGTCAACAAGGAGAAGTGTGATGTTGGCAGATCTTTAGGATCCTTGCTGCACTGTTTTGGGTGAGCCGGGTTTTAAGAATGGAATTTGCTGACAGGCCCCCTGTTTTCCTGTCTGATGTGGGCCTACAAAGAGCGAGTAGGCTCAGATTTCCCCCCCGGCTTGGTGACGACTGAGCACATGGGAATGATGTGGCCGTCAAAGGCAGGGCAGGTGTTGTAAGGGGTGATTTGAGGTGCCTATAAGCGTTGCCTCTGTCTTGCTGCTATTGGGTTTGAGGAAGTCGTTCTGCATTCTGTCATTCTAACGATAATAGTTTGGTTGTCATTGGCTATCAATGCCTGTGTTAGCTAGCGAAAATGCAGTAGAGTCCATTCAATATTAACTTTCTAGTTAACATTATATAGCTTCTAAATTCAGATTTTTTCCATTTGCCGCCTTAAGCAATGGTTTTGTTTTTCCAGCACTTTAGACATTCATCTCCTCCCATTGAGGGTGCATTGAGTTAAATTGTCATTTGGGCCTCAGCCTCAAAAATAATGTGCAAACTGAATATCCCTAATAACTTAGTTTTTATTGGCCTTTATGTTCCTGACAACATGTCAACATGTTTTCCGGTGGCTTATATGGGCCGAATAACGTCAACATGTTTTCTTTGGCTCCTTTCCTCCTAACTGGCATTTGAGCATGTAGACCGGCTTCCATGTAGACCAGGGAGATCGAATCCTGTCATTTAGTGCCGCTGCTTCCTTTTGGCTTTGGCTCGGTTGATAAACATCTCTGAGGAATGCCGATCCTCCCCCAATCCATCCTCACCGCTCAGATATCCTCTTTCCACTCGTAATCCTCCCACTTATTACAGGTGAATGTGCAGATTGGCTCTGGAGTAATGGGGGTCTCAATTTGGCAGCGCCAGCGACCCGTGTGGAACCCCAAGCCCGGCGGTCCAGTGCTTGGCTTGGTTGTCGGGTTTTGGTCGGGCTGGGAATTATCGGGGTCCTGGTTGCTCATCATAACGTTTGGGTGTCCATGCAATAAGTTTCGTAGTTGTCATGATCGCATGTGTGTTGCGACTCGATGTTCCGAGTGACAAGAGCCTGAACTAGTTTTGTGGCGGAGATTGGACGACCGTCTAAAAAAACGATGCAGTATTTTAAAAGCTATACAATATGGTCTAATAACGCTACAATCTTTTTAACTGTTATTGTCTTTTGATTACTTTAGTTAGCCAAACGACCTGTCACTGATAACAGAATGGCTACAAAAATGCTTGTTATTTTGCAGGTCTTAATACATAACCGTTGGTTACAGACCAAATGACCCAAAAAACCCTTGAGGCCTGCCAGCCAGCCTTTCGTGGTTAATTACAAAAAGTCCCCAGTGACAAATTGGCCGCCTTAATTAGGACCGGTCGAGCTGCAAGCTGGGTTAAGCCTAACCTGAGCCATTCCTCCCTGTAACAGAGCTGGAGATGGCAAGGGAACGGAGCAGCTGTGCAAGTGGGCCCAGTGTCTCTCCCCTCATTTTTAATGAAGACTGAGAGAGCTGAGCTCTGAGTGTCCCCAAGACATAACTCAAGGGCAGCTTTAACGCGAGCTCTGGAATCACAAAGGATCTCGCTTTCTGGCATGATGTACTTCATTTTGCCAACATCTTGATCCTTACTCGATAGGTGCTAATGCATGCCATCATCTTGCACAGACTTGATAAAAAGCAATGATGTAAAGCTTCCTTCAATTGTTTCTTCATTAGACGGGGGAGGGGAGGAAAGGTAATGGGCCTGCTTTCTTGCCCATATTGTAGCTGTACATGCCCACCTGAGGCTGC
>JACXGK010010734.1:0-17348 GCA_016801125.1 Novumbra hubbsi | reverse complement strand
CCCCCCCCCCCCCCCCTCCTCCCCCCACGGCTCCCGCCCAACGCGGCTGCATGCATACGACTAGGCTCTAATTGCCTTTGTGTAAGAGCGGCAGACATTTGCGCGCTATGAGAGATGAAGATAAGGCATAAAGGAGCTGCGGCACGCCCTCTCACACAGGGGTAACCGCAGGCATATGCAACCAATCCCTCGGTTTTACTGTATATCACCCTGTTTATATTAGCTGCTGGCATAAAAGGCTCATACATGTATCCTGCCCAAAAGCAAGTGAGCGAGCAATAACATGACAAGCTCACACACTCTCTGTCACACACACACAAACTCACCCAAACCCCTTTTCCATTTTCCCTTCTTTCTTATTGGTGGAGGTGTTTTAGATTAAAGCCTGGTCTCCCCATAATGCTTATTTATTGATAGATACAACAGAGTAAGAGTTGTATATGTATTCTAAAGTTAGAAGACAAATCTTATTTTAGTTTACGGTAAAAATATGATAATGAATCATTTCATACATTTCTTGCAGGGGGTTAGCGTTTCTTAATGAATAATTGAGTAGGGAAATCAATAATCTATGCACATTTTGTGAATTCTTTATAGTTGTTCTAGAGAGAGCTATTAAATGTTTTTTCAAGGTCAAATTTTGCGTGACTGTAATAAACATTAAGGCTCCCGACATCCATTGAACGGCTATTTAATAAAACACTGAGGTATCAAGAGTGCAGTTGATTTTTTCTTTGGTTGTATCGGTCTAATCTTCCTCTTCTTGAATGAGACATTTTACAGCGAACCGAGGCGTGATTTGTTTATGGAGGTTCTCTCTCCACGCTTTTGTTTAATTATCGTAGCTATTCCCACTTTGTTTTTAGTAGTTCCCAGGGATGGGGATGTCGCTTCAGTAACCGTTCATTTTTTATCAAAATAAGTAAAGACACCTTTTCTCTTCACTCCTCAACCTCCTCCAGGTGAAGGAGAACGGGGTCTCGGAGGACATGGAGGAGGACATCAGCCTAAAGAAAAGGAAAGGTGATCACCACGGTGACAAGGATACAGAGTCTCGAGACTCCGGACAGGAAGCTGGAGGTGAAAAGGTCAAAAAACGTCGGGGACGACCTCCGGCGGAGAAACTGCCGCCAAACCCACCTGAGCTCACGAAGCAGCTGAACACACTGGTGGACATGGTCATCAACTACAAAGACGGGTGAGGTGTACATGGAGAATTGGCGGGGCCGTGGTCATTTTTATGTGTTAACGTATGACACAATTATGTCCCCTCATTAATTACCTACTAATTAACAATGTCTGGCAATAAAGGGCAGTGACGTTGGATTTCACAACATGCAGGGAACACATGTATTGCTTACATGCGGACATGACAGGACATGACTTCACATAGCATGTTGATGTTGCACTTGATTAGCTTTGCCTGGCCTATTGGAACTAGAGATAGCCAATCTGCTGCTGCTGGCAGGCTCAATCAAATGCTCAAGGTATTTGAACCAAAACAGTTGGTTGTGTCTGGTTGGTCCCTAACATAGCCTATGCATAATGCTTCCAGGTTGGGCCGTCAGATCAGCAAAGGCTTTGTCCAGCTGCCTTCTCGGAAGGAGGTGCCAGAGTACTATGAATTAATCCGCAAGCCTGTGGACTTCAGAAGGATCCGGGTAGGCTCAGCGGAACATAATACAAACAAAATAAAAACTTTATTTGTCACACGCTTTGTGAACAACATCTGCTGGCTAAAGGTGATGTGCTTCCTGAAGGGAATTTCACACAATGCAGACATAAAAAAGAAAAGAGGAATACAAATAATTAAAAAAAATATATAAAATTATTGCTACTCTTCCTGGGGTCCAGAAATTGGCTTTGGAGAGTATTTAGACCTTTTCACTTTCTCCAAAAAGTATTGAAGTCACCCCCCCCCCCACATAAGCATTCAGGTCCTACATTCTATACTTTGTAGAAGCGCCTTCAGCAACAATTACGGCTCAACAATAACAGAGTGTTCTTGGGTAAAGCCTACCAGTTTGGATACTTGAATTTCGGCTATTTCTTCCATTCCTCACAGATCCTCTTAAACTCTGTCAGATTGGATGTGGAGTATCAGTAAACTGTTATATTTAGGTCTTCCGATTTTTGGGTTTGCCCGGGCCATGGCTTTGTCACTCATGGACATTCACAGAATTATCCCAAAGCCACTCCAGCATTGTTCGAGCTGTGTTCTTTGGGTCGTGATTTTGCTGAAAGATGAGATACTGTGTTTTTGGGCTGTTATTCGCCCCAGGATGAGACTGTGTGCTCTGGATGCAGTTTTCTTCTTATGTCACTGTATTTTTGTTCATCCTTTTCTCGTCCCTGACCCGTCTTACAGTCCCTGCCACTGAAAGTCATCCCCATAGCGTGATGCTCCAATGCACCAATAGGCTGGTATTAGTCAGGTGGTATTAGCCTTTTTTGCACCAGGTGTAAAAATATAATATTTTTCCAAATGCTATCAGAGTCCTTTATGTGCCATTTGGCCTGTGCCTTTTACTCAAGAGTGGCTTTTGTCTACTCCACCATGAAGCCTTGATTGATGTAGTGCTGCAGAGATGGTTGTCCATTTTGCAGGTTCTTGCGCAGTTACTAAGTAACAATATATGGGCAGGCTACATTGTTATCTGTCTCTCCACAATCCTTTGATCATCATTAACATAATAATTCCCAATTTCCCAGTATCATGCAATTATTTTCAGATTTTTTCGTATTCTGGTAGTAATCTTCTCTGTCCTTTTGTGTGAGAACATGTATTCTGACTGTGTATTATTTCTAGGAGCGTGTGCGCAATCACAAATACAGGAGTGTGGGAGATCTGGAGAAGGATATTATACTGCTATGTCACAATGCCCAGACCTTCAACCTGGAGGGATCGCAGGTGTGCTTCAGGGATGTGATCTTGACCCGCTGGAATTCATACCACAGCCTACTTTCTTTTTTTTTACATGATAACCACATACCCCGCACTAAATTGTTGAAGTCTAATTTGGTAATTCTTTTGTGTGTTTTCTATAGATCTTTGAGGACTCAATAGTCCTCAAGTCTGTGTTTGAGAGTGCCCGACAGAGAATCGTCATTGATGATGAGGAGAAGCAGGACAGCACTGCTGTCTGTGACAATGACAGAGGTCGAGACAATCAGTTTGTTTCATCGGCAGGTGGGACATTCTATAAAAGACACCACCAAAAACTCCTCTCCAAAATATATTGCAACCTAAAACAAAATCCCAGCTAACATGAGGATTCAATAATTTTCAAAATGCCTTAACCCTTTCCATTCCTTTCGCACTTTCTCTCTTTAGTGAAAACTGTTTCAAAGCAGGTGAAACAGAGGATGAAAAAAGAGGAGAGGAGCAGAAAGACGAAGGTCAAGAAAACCGTCTACAGCGATGTGGACAGCGATGAGGATCTGGTGGGCAGGACAGCTAAAGATGTGGATTGACCTGGAGGACCAGCGCTAGTTCATTCATCCTCCATGTCCAGTTTCTTTTTGGCCGCTGTCAACTTTTTTACATTGCAGCTTATTAGTTTGCTCACCTTTGTGAAAGGTTTGTCTAATCTCAAGTGAAGAAAGCTTCTCAAAGATAGGAATTCACATACCTAATGATGTTGCTCCTCAAGTATCTCATGCAGCCTTAAACTTTCATGTCTCTTTACTTTTTTTTCCCTCCTTCCAAGTTTTATAGTGTTGCTTCCTATGTATTAATATGAAAGCTACTGTATGTATCCCCAATATTTTACCAGAGGATATCTCCCTGTCTTTTTTCATGAGTTGTTTTTGTATTTGAAAGTATTATTACCGTATGTGTGAAATGTCTTCGTGTGTCTTAGAGCATGATGATGTATCTTCTGCTGAGTTGGAAAACACCCTCAGAGAGTGGCGTATGTTTATGACGTCACAACACATTGTCTACAGGTTCAGGAGTCGTCAAAACATGATTGATCTGCTCTACAATATGACCAGGATGGACACTACTGGATTGTTTCATATCTCAAAGTGTGTGTATTTAAAATTAAATATGATTCTGTAATAAAATCAAAAGTGTATTTGAACAATATAGACTTTGTGTTCCTAACTACCTGACCCCCAATCTTAATAGCAGTTATAAAGAGATAAAGTTGTATAGATTCAAAGGGTTTCCAGTATGGTTTCACTAATTCTAAATGATATAAGAGTGATTTTGCTTCAATAAGCTTTACAGATCTTTACGTGTAGGCTTTGTTTAGAATGGCGTCACAGGTCTCATTCACCTTTTAATAGACTTCCTCTAAGGCAGGGGTCTCAAACCGGTTCTACGGAGGGCCGAGTGTCTGCAGGTTTTAGTTTTTTCCTGTAAATTGGTTCCAGGTTCAGACCTAAACAACCAGATGAGGGTAGACCCAACCAATTAGTGACATGATTAATCAATCAAGTACAAGGTGAGAGTGGACCGGCAGACACCCGGCCCTCCGTGGAACCGGTTTGAGACCCCTGGTCTAAGGCATCTTTAGTTTGTTTTTTGTACAAAAGAGACAGATTGTTTCCCCCATCCAACAAATGGGTTTGTGCAATAATGGTAGAGCTAAATAAACCAATCCACAGCCAATATAATTACTCTGTCAGGTATTTGTGAGTAGCCCGGTTGGTAGAGCATGACATGTATAAATAGGCTGTCTTGTGCAACATACCTGCATTAGTCTTTGCTTCAGGTTCAGTTCTAACAAGAGTCTTGGCTTTACCAAGTGCTTTGTCCTAACGTGAGACCTATAAAATATCCACTTTACTGTAGTACATCACCAATGACCAGTAAGTGGTGCTGTCGAGCCATTAACTGGACTCCAGTCACTCACTGCTTGGTCAATTGTAACTCATCTACATGCCTGTTGAATCCTCTGGGGCCACAGGGGTCTGTATAGCATGTTTTATTTTTATTTTTTTTATATACATTTTGAATCTGTTATATACATATGTATTCAGACAATTGGTTTAGTACTTTGAACAAGCTCTTTTGGCAGTGATCACAATTCTTAGCTATGCAAACATGAATTTTGGGTAGAATCTTGTATATGCTTTCAGAATTAGATGTAGATGAAATCAGAATTTCTTGAGAGTGTTGGTGAACTGTGATCTTCAAGTCTCCCCCCAGATTTTAAGTGGGTTTATAAGCCTGATGGATGGAAGGCTGCAGTAATGGTGTCCTTCTGACAGGTAATCTCATCTTCACGGAGAAACTATGAAGCTCTGTCACATCAGCCATTTGGCCCTAACAAAGGAATTCTTTGTACTCAGTTATTTAAAACCTTCCCCAGATCTATGCTTCAGCACAATTATATCTCGGAGTTCTACAGATATTTCCTTTAACTGCATGGCTTTTTTTGCTCCGACATTAACTGTGGGACATTATTTAGACTGGTATTTGCATTAGCAAATCTTGTCCAATCAGTTGAACGTGCCACAGATGGACTCCCGTCAAGTTTTATATACATCTGTATGATTAGGAAAGGACACAAGATCTGAGCTTCACTGCAAAGTATCGAACACTTATGTACTTATATTTCATTTTTCAAAAAATCTTTTATGGCTTTTTCTTTACACGGTTCCGTGTGTAAATGAATGGGTTGGAAGTCTGTCTCTGCAAAAACGTGTTTGTCATACAAAGTATTGTGTAAGAGCCAATTGGCCTCTCCTTCGGGGGGTAGAATATGTTGCACACAAAAAGTCCATCAGCAAAGGTATTCAAGTACATTTTCTCCCTTATAATGTAACAAAAAAAACGAAAAATTAATGCCATGAAATTCCACAGGCAACTGTTTTCTTATGCACACGGTTAGACTACCGAGACGGTGGACACATTAATGAACAATGGCATAAAATAGTGAAGCAACTGGAAGCCACTTAGTAGGAGGACTTCAGAACCTGGTTAGTTTCATTTTTGAGAAAACAGAAAGTAATGTTATGCATTTTTCAGATGTGTTTTTCAAATTTGTTTTAATGGCTTTCTTTTTTCTTACAGTTCAACCTCAACTGATGATTGATCCCATAACAGTATCAGAATTCCTACCTGTCTATTTAATTGTCAAGATTGGATGAAACTCACCGTGACTGGTAAGGGGATTACAGATGGGGACACCGGTGAAAGAAAAACGTTTCTTCTAAAGAGGTGAAGTAGAGGGCTGTTAAAAGAATACAGGATGTATCCTTGAGTGATAGGAGAACAGCGAAATGCAACAGATCTCCAAGGGTGTAAAGGCTAGTGATTCCCTTGCTGTTAATGCTGTAGATCAGAAAGCAGCATTCCAACTGAACTATTGCACATTCACTTTTTCACCCACAAATTAAAAAAACATCTCACGTGTGCTTATTACAGTATATCAGCCAGCTGAGAGCGTTAAAGAGGTCTCGTGTGAATACAACTTCCTTAATTAAAATATTACGGCACCAGCCACTGTACATTTGGGAGCCTTGAGTTATCCATCACTATTCTTTTGAACTTTAGAAAGAATGTTTCTCCCTGACACTTCCTTTCAATGTGGGTCACAGCCTGGGAAGTGAAGTAGTTTAGATCGTCCAAACAGCTTGATAGGCAAACTAACAACACGAGGCTGGGCTGCAAATGTTAACCCAAACAAATACAGTAGGAACGCAGTGGGGAAATGTAGAGCAGAGACTTTGTTTAAATGTTTTTAGGCCAGGATCAAGCCTGTGCTGCTGTGGTATGTGCACCAGAGACAGGAGCATAGACAAGTAAAACACAAAGACACATATATTTTTATTTCTATGGAACACACAACCAGCGTGGCCTACTGTGGAGCAGCTGTGTTTGCTACTGCATTCTGTTTTATTTGTCGCAGGAAAAACACAAAAAAGAGGTTTCATAACATTTATATGGGATTGAATGAAATACCGCCTAAAACACCCGAGTGCCAGATTCACTCAGACGTAAACTGTGAACAGCAGTAAAGCCACTGCGTCTGAGTTCCCTGAGTCACCCTGAGACCAGGCTTTGATTCCGGCTCCTGGATTAGCCCAGTGTGTTCCCTCGTGGAAGGTGTGCAATTAACCAGAACAGCTCCAGCTTGGCTATGCAAAGGAAGTAAAAAAAATAAAGATATACAAAAATAATAGTCTTCAATGATGGACCAATATTTCATATCATCCTGCAATTACACAGACACAGAATATATGGACAATGAGTAACACACGTTTTAAACAAGCTAGCCAGGCAAATTATCTTGTGAAAATGCAGCTAGCAAGCTGTATGTTATGCCGAATACTAGGGATGTTAATTCTCTGATGATTTAGGGCATTCATCATCAGAGCCATGGCCAAGAATCCAGGGACTTCTGAAAAGAAATATGCCTGGTGCCCCTCCCTTACCACAGGGACTTTCTTATCATCAGCGGGCCCAGCCAAGCCATGGGTACAGCAAATCATACCCACTTTACCTCGAGAAAGTTCCAAAAAATCTATTTTGTTCTATACATTTGTGCAATAAATCAGTAGTTACTGTTACTCGCAAGGAAAAATGTATCTGGCACTAAATCCTAGTCAATTCATCAGGTAATTAATGGCTAGTTAGCTTTGTTAATGCTACCAGTGCAAAAATATGTAGCAAACTATGGAATCTGCATATTTAAATACATTGAGCAAGTAGTAATTACGGCAAAGTACAAAACACAACCTACACATATTACACAACATAGTAATCACAAAGACAACATACTAAACTTGTAAGATGTCCAACCCCCTGGAAACCTCTGTTCCAACATATCTGCAAGCTGGGTACAGAGGTCACGAGGAGCTTGGTACAACTGGACTCACAGGAACTATTGGGGTATAAAGAGTTAAAATGTCTATCTATATTCCCCTCTCTCTCCGTCTCTATATCTATCTCTTTGTCCTCTCTGTTTTCCTCTATGTCTCTATCTCAGTGTCTCTCTCTGTCTCTCTTGATGTCTATCTTTATGTCTCTCTCTCATTTGACTATCTCTGTATCCCTCTTTCTCTCTTTCTCTCTCTGTCTGTCTGTCTCTCTAGCTCAGTGTCTCTCTCTCTGTCTCTCTCAATGTCTCTATGTCTCTCTCACTTGACTCTCTATCTCCCTCTCTCTCTCTTACTCTCTGTCTCTATAACTATGCCTTTTACTTATTCATGTTTCAATCATAGGGCTTTGAGATATTTTTAATTCATGCATCAAAACCCCTCAAAAACCTTCCCACAGACCAGCTGCTCACTAACACAACACGAACAGAAATGATGCCCTTGAGAAAGTCTACACCAGTCAGTGTTCCAGTTGTGATCCAAAGGTGTGCACTTAGTGTAAATTAATATATTAAAAGTTGTACTATGGCTGGTCCAATTTGTCCTTTCTCTGATTCAAAGAACAAAACAAACGCAGAAAGGAAGCCCATTATGTGCATGAACAGGAATCGGCATAAAAAGAATTCACCAATAAAAGGTAAATCCTTACCCAATTTCAGCCTTTGCCCAAACCATTTATATTTGTTTTTCTGTTGAGCCAGATTAGCCTCACGAATCCATCTGCTCCTACCATCTTAAATTCATAAATTGATATCAGTTTAGCATTTAAATTAATGTTTGCGGGATCAGGTGGCAATCAAGTAATTTCGCAGCGTTAAAGAGCTGAAAGAGCACAGTTCCAGATTCAACCGCATCGAGCCACTGTACACTTGCATGGGAGGAAGCACTCAGACCACGGGAGTGTCTCTACGTTTGTGAGTACCTTTCTCATCTCTGGACTGCTACTTAGTGTGTAACAGTCACTGAGTTATTTTGTTTCCAATATCCCCACTGTAGCCACTTCGCCTTTCCCATGTTGTTAAGGGAAAACATTGCTTTACTGAGTGATATGTCCTGGCAGATTACATTTGCCAACTTTTACCTAATGGATCTTTTAAAAAATGGATACTCCTACATATGTCAATTGATCCAACCGCACTGCACAGTCTGCTGTGGTTTAGCTATCCACAAGCATCTCCATAGATAAGAATGGAACTCTAACAACATGGATGAGAAATGGATCTCTAACAGCATGGATGAGAATGGAGCTCTAACAGCATGGATGAAAATGGAACTCTAACAACATGAATAAAAAGAGACCTCTTACAACACTGATAAGAATGGAGCTCTAACAGCATGAATGAGAAGAGAACTCTAACAACATTGATGAGAAGAGACCTCTAACTACATTGATAAGAATGGAGCACTCACAGCATGCATGAGATTGGAGCTCTAACAACATGGATAAGAATGAGGCTCTAACAGCATGTATGAGAATGGAGCTCTAACAGCATGGATGAGACTGAAGCTCTAACAGCATGGATAAGTATGGAGATCTAACAGCATGGATGAGAATGGAGCTCTAAGAACACACAATTGAATGGCAGAGTAAGACTTTTAGGGGCAAAAAGAAATGCATTATTATTTAAAGAAATTAAGACTTTTTGGAAATAAATGTTAAAATGTGGACCAGAATTAATGTTTTACTATAACAAAACCTAAAACACAAAAACTTGTTCTATTAATAAACTTTTGATTCTCTACTGAGCTTGATTTTGTCGTCCAAGACCAAGCTTAATCTGTGTCCACGCAAACACAACCTACGTGGAGATAAGAAAGGATTCATGACCCAAAAAAAGACCCCTAACAAACATGTCTCTTTCCTTTTGGTTTGATCACTGCGTGTCTAATAAAAGCAATTAGCCATTATGTATTGATCATTTACAACACCACTTAATGCTGAAATATAGTCCATGCCTAATAAATAAAATTGTACATGTTAGATCATAAATACCTGGGAAATGCAAGAGTTGTCACATGTTAAATGCACTTTAAATAAGTGATTAGCAAAATATTGTGCTGGTATGTGATCTAGTTTACATGACGATGACATCAATAGCAGAAAAAACTCAGTTATTCAAGTCTGTTTGATCTTTTTTCTGTATTCCACTGGAGGAAAGCTGGACTGTAGTTAAATGTAATTACGAAGAAAATGTTTTATTCTGCTCGGTTCTTTTCGAACTTTATTGCAGATTTTTACACGCCAAGGTTAGAAAAAAACCTGAAAGGGAAAAATTACATCTTATGGTCTGTGAAAATTGTTACTGTGGACCATTATTCTGGCATGTCTACAGAGAGGACTGTCTAGAGATGCCTGTCTGGAAGGAAAGGAGATCAAGGTCGTCAGAAAAACCTGAACAAGCCTCAGCCCAATTTCAGTAAATTTGTTTTATGTGACGAACTTTAAATAGAACAGAACCCTCTTGGACTAATATAATTTTGTATATGGTCAACAGACGTTAATTGAAGTCAACATTCAATTGACTCATTAGCACATTTAAAATATATTAACAACAAATATTATTCATAAATTATGCAATATTGAGCTATAATGAGTTGTATTGAATGCTCAACTCTTCATGGGGTTAAAGTCTGAGGAATAAAATTTGCCAATCGAAATTTGCCGGTCATTTAGAACAGATGAGTCATGTCCATTAAAAAATCCAAGTCACAGTAACATCATCAGCAACAGGAAAAGAACATGTCTCAGGGAGATCCAAAAAGTCTTACAATGCATTAGCGTATAAATGTACAGGCACAATTATTAAAAAGAAATGTTAGCTGTTGGATTGAATTGTCATTGTTTACAACTTCTAAGGTCTCACATGACTGTACTTGGCTTTTTAAAATCAAGGCTTTCAGTACAGTTGGATGCATCACTGATGCTTATTTTTTTTCATTCTGCAGACCAAACACTAAAATGACGTTGTTGTTGTCTTGTACTTCAAGTGGGTTTTCCATGTTAGAAATCCATCAACGCACACACAGGTTCCACTGTGAGTTTTTATTGTTCTAATTGTCAGGCGTCTGCTTCCCCTTAGGTCCAGGTGAATAGACCAACTATAGTCTGACTGGCCTGTTCTGGGTCAGATCTATGACTGTCAGAGAGCACTGAGCTACTGTAACTTATTATGATCATTCACATGGATTCATGTGCAGTTCTCTTACCGGAGAATGACCATTCCGTTAATGCGAGAGATAGAACTTCACCTGTTAAAGAGAGACAGAGTACTATGGCAATATAAGGGGGCATCTGACTTGTTGCCGAGACTACAGTACCCATGTGACTTTGACTCAGCCCAAAGAGACCGTTAAGCGATGTTGTTTCACTGTGAAGTGTATTTTATTTCGGTTAACGTTGTTGCCAGGGTTACGGTTTTAATCAACATACACAGGTTTCTCACATCACAGGGAATGTGTGGATATAATATTGCTTCAGCGTGTTAGAGACATGAGACCTTGTTGAAAATATTCAGTTATCAAAAAGCTTTTCTTTCAAAACTCCAAGCAAATCAGACATTGACTGAGTAAAACAAAAAAGATCAAACATTAGTTTGTCTAGTAAGACATGTTTCACATTGAAATACATGGGGTTTATGAAAAGTACAAGCATAACTTGTGATAGGATTTTCTTCCCTCTTGTTAATATACCTTCTATCACTATGCTCTTTGTTCCTAATTGATCATCCCTCAACCATTGGGTGAAGACACTGTACGTTACATGGTTTTGTCTACAATGTGCAGATTAAAAAATAGAGAATTACCACCTTAAGGCCACAGATTTGTTTGCAACCTCAGTGGGATTCAAACCAACAACCTTGGTTTTGTCAGTGTGAGCCACAAAAGACTCCTTTGCCAATGTGCTACACAATGCTGTCCAATACAGGATGATTGCCATCCCTAGCAAAGCAGAGAAATACATCAGATTGCCCTGGACACGTCCGAAACTAAAAACTATCAAACCTTACTTACAATCATACATTACTCTCAATCATACATTATGCTCTATAACTTTGAGACCTGTTTTGGATTGACACATTTACAAGTGGCCAAATGTCCCAGAAGGCGTCTTTGACAGAGAACCACTCAACCTGACTAGCCCTTGTAATGAACACATTGTCACGTGTTGGCCAGGAGACTGGACACATGTGCGGAGTCGTAGTATAATCCATTATATTTATTGAAAAGGTATAAACAGAAACTTACTCGTATAAAGAAAAGTAGAAACCAAACCAAAACAACAAAGGCTTCACTGGCCGGAACAGCGGCATAGAACACAAACAATAACCCACACCAATAACCCACACCAATAACCCACACCAGGGCCAGCCAAATCATAGAACACAAGCAATAACCCACACCAGGGCCAGCCAAATCATAGAACACAAGCAATAACCCACACCAGGGCCAGCAAAAACATTCAGCTTAAGCTGTCTCCAATTGGGGAGCACTAGGCAGTTCTGTAGAGGTGCCTAGGGGCACCTCCAGTGGCACGTCCAGGCTGTGAGCCCCGGGCACACAAAGATGGCCAGGGGCCCCTAGTCAGGATGTGACACACATGGATCAATGATAACAATGAGGGGAATCATCAAAGCCTGGACATGGATCGGTAATGACAATGAACTGTATCATTAAATACAGAGGACCAACTGTTGAATCATTTATATTTCTTGGTGAATATGACAAATGAGAAATTGCACTGTAATTTCTGTTGCCCTCACCAGGTGACTCAGAATGACTCAATAGAGGACAGCCTTGCTTGCCTTCTCTGAGATCGGAGAGCATTGGAAGAAGTCTCTGTGCAGCCTGGAAACCTTCACCAAGGTAACTTCAATTGTGATACAAAAATGTTATAGAATTGCAGCGGTTTGGTGGCACATGCTGAGAGGCCCATCAATTGCCTTGTTTAGCAAAAGAATAGTACCTAAATAAACCAGATTTTACCATGCTAACCTGATTGCCAGTCACTATTGATGCTAAACTTATGTGTGTGGTGTTTAGTAAAGGAGTAGGGTGTGGGGTCAGAGGATAGTTAGTGCCCAGTGGATGAAAATGACACATCTAATCAATGACTCTGTCACTTCATCATCCGGCAGCTTGCTAATAAAACTCATCAACACACACACACAGGACAACATGAATGTGTAGTACTAGGCAGTAATGCTAGCTTTACTTTTAGGATTTTGTCACAAATGGCACCACATGTTTTGTATAGGATACTTATTTAGAGCAGTGTGGTAGGGAAGTGTGTTATATATGGAATATCACGCCCTTTGTGAGACAGGACATTAATCAGCTAAGTAAAGATAACCTTTACGTTTTTCAACCAATTAACTCACACTTGACTAGCCCCAAGTAGTAATTACACCCCTTAAAGGAGCAATCTCAATGATGCTCTGTGTCAAAGTACATGTTGTGCTTTTTCACACAGTGTAGTTTCCGTCAAGAGACCTACCCACAGACATGTGTGCCAGTTCACACACAGACCACACGTGTTAAATGATGCTGTGTGTTTGAATGTTCAAAGATGTCCTTTGGGACAGTTACACATTGAAAGGTAATGAAATGCTAAGTACTTGTCTATGACTCCATGGGAATTGTCACTGACGAATGGCTTCAAAAATGTGCACAACCGTTCAAAAGTTAGGGGTCACTTAAAAATGTCCTTGTTCTTGAAAGAAAAGCGGAATTAGAATGTTCTGTCCATTAAAATAACATCAATTTGGTATAGTGTAGACATTGTTATTGTTGTAAAAGTCTATTGTAGCTGGAAACGGATGATTGTCACGTCTCCGCCTAGTGGAGGCCACTCCCCTGTGCGCGTGGCACCCCGGCGTTCGACGTCGCCGGCCTTCTAGGCACCACTGTCCCTGTTTGTCTTGTTACCCATGTCCTGTGAACGCATCCCTCCCTGATTCCAAACAGCTGCGGCTCATTGCCTGCCTATTTAATCCCTCATGTGTCTTGTCTCTGCGTTCGTTATTGTATTTCTGTTTTGTGTGTGCACGTTTGTGCTAGACGTGCTTTCGTTTCACCTTAAGCCTGTATGCATTGTTTATATACACGGCATCAGTATTTCGACGGGTCCATAGACCGTCAAAGGAATAAATATCCTTACGCCTACCTGCAGTTTGGTCCTCTCATTCACGATACCTGACAATGATTTTCAATGGAATATCTACATTGGCGTACACATTATCAGCTACTATCAGTCCTGCGTTCCAATGACACATTGTGTTTGCTAATTCAAGTTTATCATTTTAAATGACTAATTAATTGTTCGAAATTATACAATCGGATGATACAATATGTCTATATCTTTTGTATGGTGGGATAAATTGATTCAATAATAATTGCCTGCAATTCTTTTAATTTAAATTAAGCAACTATTCTTGATACCCGTTTGACACCCGTCTTTGTGTCCATCAATTATCCGGTGTTGGCTGTTCTGATTACTGTGTTCCTCAACATGAACAAAATCCAAGATGATTCTGGAGTTGTTTTGTAGCAGTTTTGGAGCTTATTTTTTGCCTACTCTTCCTTCAGATCCTTGTTCTTTCATATGCGTCAATGCTGTTTCCTCAACAACTTCATTGAAGTGGTGCTACAGTGGGGAGTGGAAAAGGATTTCAAATATAAGTAATCAGGGAGACGGATCAAATAGTGAAACTGCCAAGAGCCACTCAAATATGAAAACGATCAGAGAGAGAAATGACCTGCAATTAAAAGGTATTATTTCCCATGCGTATGGCAGACATAAGGACATAAACAAAGAGACAGACATAAATACATAGAGATAGAGACAGACATAAGAACATAGAGATAGAGTCACAGACATAAGAACATATAGATAAAGACAGACATAAGGACGTAAACATAGAGACAGACATAAGGACATAGAGATAGAGACAGTCATGATGACATAGAGATAAAGGCAGGCTTAAGGAATTGGAGATGATAGATAAGCATGCCGAAGTCATTACGTCTTGAGATGCATTGCGTCATACAGAGAAAGGATTTCAAGCACCATCCACTTTCAGCACCATCCATGAAACATAACGCATGCAGCAGTTGTGGATTGAGACAAGGGAGATTTGTACCTGACACAAAGGCAAAGGAGCACGTCGCTGTGTGAGTACATGATTATATCCTACTCCCTCGCCCCGTCTCGTCCACACACCCTCCTCATCCCCAGACCTTCTCTCCTCCTATGTGTTCATCCTCTGAGCCTTTCAAACACAGATCTCTCCGTTCACAGCCGACCGACTAACGGGTTCCACAGAGCGCCGGCCGTAAACTAAAAGTCAATGTTCTACCAGTGTGCCCCGTTGCCCCTGTTCCACACGTTAGTACGAACATGGAGGCCTGGACTTGTTAGAATTGGATGACAGCTAAATGCCCACAAACAGTCTGATGTGATTAAGGACCAGCAGGGAGAGGGAGGTTTACGTGGATAAAAGGCTCCCAGACATCGGGGGGATGCTATCCCATCACACCTCTAACCGGAAAGACTAATGAACCAATAAACTGAGACCGGATCGGTAATGGAAGAGTGACAATGAACCTGTTTCCTCTATAAAGTGGGAATGATACATTTCTCCACGTGTGTGTGTGTGTTTCTGCTTACTGAGATGCTTTATTTTGCGTTTACCTCTTGATGCTACCTGTGGGAGATAAAGAACGTTTCTGTCTCTGGGTTTCAAAGATTCATGGCCAAAGACATATTTTCATCAATTCACAGAAGGCTTTTTATAATCCTTGCCTCTGACAGATCTCACAAAGAAAGAATTACGGCCAGGCAAAATAGATCAGTTTTGAAGAAAAACTCCACAGGAATAAAATAAGCATGGGAGTGGAATATTGACGATTGGGAGAAGAGCAAGAAGGCAAAGTGAAGGAGAGAGACTGAAGAAAAGAGAGGCAAAGAAAAAGAGTGAAAAAAGTGAAAACTATAGAGAGCAAGTGAAAGACAAAATAAGAATGTGTGAACGATGACATTAAATAGACGGATCATCTGCAGGTGAGATGCCTCCATGGAAGATGCCACTCACACACTGCACATATGATTGGTCGGACGCCTATTAGGTTAAGGTTGTTTAACACGAACCGCACAATCCGTGACGATCTGGCCAGGAATATCGCTGTGGGGTCTCTCAGACAGACTTCCACGTGCTAGCCAACAGTACCCTGACTGCTGTTAGGTACGGGGTTCAAATCCTAAGACCCATGGTCTGAACTTGCAGTGGGCCCCGGGTTCCTCCTGGGGCAGAACAATGCCCAGCCTCATGTGGCCAGAGTGTGTAGGCAGTTCCTGGATGACGAAGGCATTGATGCCATTGGCTGGCCTCCTCCTTTCCCTAGACATTAGATCCAATTAAGAACCAATTGAGACGTAATGTATCAGTGCATCCATGCCGCCAAGTAGCCCACAGACTGTCCAGGAAGTCAAAAAAGTTGGGAACAGCCTGTGATTTATATTGTTTTACTTTTTTCCAACCCTTAGAGATATAGGTTTCCATTGGCTGTGGCTACATCATTTTGTTTTCAATGAATTACACAATGTGCAGAAAAGATTTTGATCTTTAATATATTTCCTTCATCGATGTGTAATTTAAGTGTTCCCTTTATTTTTTTGAGGAGTGCATATCCATGCTGGTCGTTAAACTGTAAAAAAACGCACATCCAATGTTTTGAAATGGTATCTTGACCATTATGCAGGATGAACAAAATTAGACAATATGTAGCATTGCTTCTCGTTCCTCTTTCATCCCAACTTAATAATGTCTAACCTCTATCTATTATTTAGATGAAAGAAAGAACATCCTCTTGAGGGAAAAATAAATCATGTAGAGGAGATGAAAGTCTTGTGTAAAAATTGGTCAGATGCTCAATTAGGATGGATCCATGATATGAAGCGATTGATATAGGAACACTACACACAAGCTCACAGGCCAAACGTCACTCTCCGCTCAGAAACATGAAACAAGCTAAAACCTACATTCAAAATCATGATTTCTCTAAAGCTTCTTGTTGCCTTACATATAAAGTAGAAGTGATTACATGGTTGGGAGCAAGCTATTGAAACTATAAATCATAGATTCAATTTCATCAAAAAAAAAACATGCTGCCTTGATTGGCTTCATCAAGGTTCAGCATCTGCTTGTTCACCAACACAGCCATGGGAGGTTGTTTAACGGTTTGATTCCTCATCCCATTCTCTGTCACACTTAATGGTTAAAACATCTCACCAAAAACTGAATGATTAAGTCAGCAACATGAAACATCTATTGTTTTGACCCAGAGCAAGGCAGTTGACTCCTCAATTGCTCCCAGGTCAATGTTGGAAATTAGAACATGGTAAATGATCTTCTCTGTTACCTTACACCTCCATCTTTAATAATTTTCATTAATGTCTGTACTGTACATCCAGCCCACCACACCTCCACCTCTCCTTCTACCACCACACCTCCCCCTCC